>OZ010719.1:23128745-23227448 GCA_963932345.1 Ophion ventricosus
GGTATTACTAGAGTTTGGTAATTTTCTGTACGTTTCTGGTAAAATTTGCTTGGCTTTTTCATAAAAAAGTTATTTCACTTCTTTTGTACGTTTGAGTTAAAAAATTAGAATCTAAATAAAACTATTGTTTGAAAAAAAATCACAAATATTTCGAGGTTAATTAGAATCTTGTAGATAGTGAAACAACCGATAATTTTTTCGAGGGCATTTTTTATTACTTGGCGTTTTTTTTTACTTGTTAAAGTTTTTTAGGGGGATCATTATTTACGCGATGTAGAGGAAATCGACATTGCACTTGACGCTTCTGCGGGATTATTGACACCGTTAGATCGTCCCCGCCATGGCAGTCGTCGATTTCATCTTCGATCAAGCGAATGGTTTTAGAGAAGCGCATGGTGCATCGTTGCATCGCAGCTTGAGCGACTACCAGAGGGCATCAAGCAATTAAAGATGAAATCGATGATTCGAATGGTTTTCAGGGCCTTTATCTGATATTCCTGAAACGTTCCACTGAAATTTGTTCTCGATTTCATCTTATTTCTTTCAACTCCGAATAGTTTTTGGACTTGAAAATCGGGCATCCCTGGAATGATTCGCCCAAATTCTTCCTCGATTTACTCTTATTCCCGACGAGAGTGAGCAGGCGCGTCCTACGGTGCCGCAAGCCGCTAGTACCATGACAGGATCTTTGTTTACGCAATAAAGATGAAATCGAATACAACACGCGCAAAAGGATGCAATGTTCTACAATTGAAGGATAAGATTCTTGTAATAGACCGGTGTAGAACGTGAAAAAATTAAACACAATAATTACATCCAAATCTTTTCCATTAGTTGAAAAAAAAATTACAAAAATATTGCGTGCGCGCTTGCCTGTGTGTGAGCTTGTGTATAGTATATTCGTGTGATGTGTTTATCACCGACCCAACTTCAAACTGCGATACTGTTGGGTTCCGGATGTAAATAATCGATTAAGAGTCAATTAATATATTATTTTACAAAACTGACTCATTTTTTACTTCCCTAAGCTACCCTTATCGCCAGGTCAAGGCGAATCGAACACAAAAAATTTACACACGCACTCGAATATTTGTCCGACGTGTGGGTTTTCAAAATAAGTGACCACAACAAAGCTTGTTCTATGAGAACACAAAATTGGATTTAATTTTGTTCCCTTCATATTTCGAGTACACTTGCTGTAGACTTCTCACTGGGCAACTATTTTAAAGCTTATTTATTATCTTGGCAACGGTGACAGTTGCGATCCGTAGTACTGACATATCTGTCGCCGCAGTTCATCATACAATGGCTTCGCGCGCGGCTCCGTATACGAAAAAAGAAATAAAAAAATTTAATAAGAATATTCTGTTAAACGAAGAACTTTTGGGGCGAATTATAATTGGTTTTTCCAACTATACGGATTCAGCTGGGAAGGGGATTTCGGCAATAACCTTGGAGAAAATTTTAAGTGATACGTTCGTGGCATCCCCAAACAAAAAACGCCGGGAATATTTTAGAAATTTTGTCAACAAACATCGTCGCGTAATCACCGAATTTATTGTAGCTCACAATATCCAGAGAGAAATTTCAGCAGGATCCAAATTCTAAGTGAACCTACCGTACTTAAAAAATCAAGGGGTTGAATAAATTCGTAGAAATTTTCAATGATCTTCATTGGGCTGTAATTCAGGAAAAAATAGTCGTAGAATAATGAAACAAAAAAAATTGCGATCCATAGACTTTCTAGTTTGCAGTTTTTCCATTTAATTTATTTAGCGGCGATAACTAAGGGGTCATAAGAAACACAAAGAAACAAAAATTTTGATTTTTTAATAACGTTAAAAAAGGCCAGGAGGGTGAATACATTTGTTTCGCCAATTTTTTTTTTCAAGAAACCTTCACATTAATCGTTCAGTTTTAATTTCATCGGTTGGGAAGCTCTATAGGGTTTCGTAAACTTCAAAGTTTTCTCTATACGTAACTTTTCTTATTATTTAATAACATTTTTTTGATAGTACCAAATGAATTTTACAATAAGCCTAAAAATTGCATACCCCTCATTCTTTTAATCAAAGGCGTAATCAATTTGCAAATAATCATTGCGACAAGGAACGGCTCGTTTTTTTAGGTCAATGCATCCTTGATAAGCTTTAAAAAGTTTAAAGCGTCGCAATTTTTTCAATTGTGTTCACGTCGATCTAAATTGTCATTTTAGCTAAACAATCAATTAAAGGATCATTTGTATTATTTCAAATTAATTTTAGGGGTTGGATATTTTATTTAATTCTTCTTTGGCATTTTTGTACATGTAAATGTATTTTATATTTCTTTCTAAAGTCAACATGCGCACCGTTACGGTACGCGACGGTAAGAAATAAAATTAAAAGCTTGGGCGGGATTTATCTTTGAAAAAAAAACGGAAAGCAACAAAAAATATCTTATTTCTTTTTTTCAAATAATTGAAATCTAGTAAAAACGATACCGCTCAAAAGTTTGGATGCACCAGTCGATATTTCTTGCCGCACTAAAAGTCAGATAGCTCCGTCAAAAAAACGCTGACCAAATTTAACGAACGGTGTTTTGAAGGGAATAAATACAACGTTGTTTTGTTTTTTTAAATATTTTTTTATGATTTTTTTCGACCCGGTACATACTTTCATACATACGTGACTGTTTTTCGACTATTTTTCGATCGAGAATTTCGCGCATAACTAATAGAATTTTTTTTTGTAATTTTTATCCATGTTAAACTTGAAAGAAGTAGCAGTAGTTCCATTTTCGTTTTTTTTTTTAAGTTTTGTACGAATTTTATTCGGGAAGTTATTTTATTTTGGCTGAAAAACACAAATTTTGGACAATGCAACGTAACTCAAGAACTATAGGGCTTGAGGGGAAACGTCAAAGATGTAAAAAATTGTGTAAGTTTATACTGGATCACCTGGATTTTTTTCAGAATCTTCCTTTGAGGTGCTTCCTTTCAACAGTAGATAAGTGGTGCGGGAGTAATGACAAAATTCCTACTACCGACATTTTACCGACCGAGTTAGCCAAGACACGAACCATTGGTTCATGTCCGAGCTAAGTCAGGTTCGGATGGTCGAGTAGGATTTTGTTCAGAGCCCCCGCACCATTATCGACTGTCGATACTTACCGGTCGATGGTAAGGCTCCCTTGGTTACCGGCTGATGGTGGTCCCCCTCACGAATGGGGGGGGGGCACGGAGAAGTCCGACTCCCGGCGAGGCCGCGCAATGACTGACAAAGAGTTCTGGTGCTTTGTAATAAAAGGGAGCCCCCCCCCCCCCTCACGCCAGAAGGAGTGGCGGGAGGAAGAGTGGGGGGTCTTATTTCTCAGAAAAATTGTTTAAACATTTGTGGGTGGTGAGTCGTCGGGCGCCGTGCCAAAGGGACCCCCCCCCCTCCCCCCGCCAGAAGGAGGGCCGGGAGGAAGAGTGGGGATCTCATTTCTCAGAAAAATTGTTTAAACATTTGTGAGTGGTGAGTCATCGGGCGCCGTGCCAAAGGGACCCCCCCCCCCCCCTCGCCGCGCGACAGCTTCGTGTTGAAACCTGTCAGCGAATGACTTTTCTCAGAATTTGTTTATCCCAGCAGCGACGGACGAGTGAAAGGAGGTCAATATGGCCGCCGAATTTCGTGACATTTTTTCTACGCATTGTTTATCAACTGTAAACCTGTCAGCGAATATCAAATCTGAGAATTTGTTTATCCCGACGGTGGAAGAGGGGGCGGGGGGGGATTTCGTCAGATTTTTTCTACGCATTGTTTATTGTCATTGGACACTTTTCGGCGCTTGACAAAGGAGTCTCGCTCTCAAGTGCGATCACAGGAAACAGATCAGTGTTAAAAGACTGCTGTTTATAATATCGTGTCGAACCATGCGACTGCACGTGTCATTTTCATGCACGCGCGTGCACACTCACACACACACACACACACACACACACACCCAATCAAAGCTATGCGATAAACGTGGTCACTAGGGGGCTATAAGTGGAGCGTATCTATAAAACTATATGCCAGTATAGCATCTAACCCCCCCTCCGTCAACATGAGTCACTTCAGAGATTCGAAAAATCCGGTTTCTCAAAATTTGAAGAAGTTTGCTGAAGATGAACATCGAAAAAAAAAGTCCCCCATCCCCCTACGAAGTTCCAAAGATCAAAGGGAGTGAAGCATGACAATGTTCGTCCCGGGCGATACGGGGCTGTGGGCGACTCACGGAAAAAATAGACCACCAAGCTCTTGTCGAGAAGTTGCCATTGAAGTCATGCGGCACGGAGAATCGTGCAAGAGACGTGAATTAAAAGTGCGCATCGAGAGATTGTTGAATAGCATTCGACAATTGAAAGGAGAAATTGACTCGTGGTCGCAGATTCATTCGCTGGCGATAATGTTTGAAAAAAAGTGAATTTGGAGCCATGGAAGAGCTAACGTCCGTAAAATCTCTCCCTCCTCGTTATTGGTCGAGGAGTGCGAGTGGTGGGTGTGGTGGAGGGGAAGGGGAGTGAGTATATAATCTCATGAAGACGGCTTCGAACAATCAGACGAACGGCAAGTGAAAAATGGAGGCGATCAATAAGGTTGGCAAATATGCCGATTTTCTCCCGGCGAAAAAACTGAACGAGCTGACAGCCGAGTCGGAATATCCCATCACCAATATACGGGAAGTGAACACCAAATATGGAAAAAAGTTCGTGATCGACATCCGCAACGAATTCACCGTGTTTCTACCGACGAGGATCAGCAAGGTGCTTGAAGCGAGTCCAGCAACATTTCAGGCGATGTTGGCAGCAGCGTACAAAGGCGATCTCTGCATGGTGTACATCGGTGGAAAGTTTCACGGCATGGAATTCAAAAATGTGTCGAGCGAACCTCGCGATCGCGGTGACGATTGACATCAAGTGAATTGCGAGTGAAAAAAAAAAGTGAAGAAACTTGTCGCCCGAGTCGCTGTGGGGTCTCAAATTCACCGAGTCGCTGTGGGGTCTCGAATTCACCGAGGGTCGGACGATGTCGGCAGAGAAAATCCGGACCAGCGAACTTTGTCAACGTGGATCACGGACGATTTTGCCACCAGCAGCAGACATGTGTGTTTCACCAAAGCGCTTGATCCAGAAGCTGCGCCTAGAGATCTGACGAGAAGAAGAAATCTACGAAGCCCCCCAGCTATTTGGCGAAAGTTTGTGTAAATAAGAAGAAAAAAAAAACATGTAATCAATAAAAAAATTTATTTTCTCATATCCTCTTTCAACCATTTTTCCAGACATTTAACATTTTCATAGGCACACTTGAATTTCGGGTCGAGAGTCGTATGGTAGGGAAATCCGTTGTTTCGTAGCTCTTTTGACGCAAGTTTGTGCAACGATGGGCAGTTCAGAGTCTCCAGTTCGATAATCTCCGTTGCTTGGTCGGTGAATTTCTTCAACCACAGCGATTTCTCCAATCCCTTGATGTAGACGATTCGAGCGTGTTGTAAGATTGATCGAATGAACATGGGGATCGTGTCGTGTGGAAAGTCGCCATCTTCCCATCGCAAACCATGGTAATTGCGTTCCAACCACATATTCGTACTCTTGTACTTTGCGGGCAGAGAGTGCCAGACGTACGGTGGTTCGAAGAGCAACGTCAGAGGCTTGCTGTCAACACTCATCACCTCGACAATTGATATTTCCTTTGGGACGAATTGGTTGATCGGCCGCTTGAAGCCTTGCACGTCAACGATGAACTCCATGATGATGACTGAGGTGGCGCGCGACGTCCATTTTTTTATATCAACTTTCTGACCCCGCCACCTATCGGATTGTACTCGACAATACGATCATGAAGAATGAGACAGTATGCGGAAGTATTGGCGGGAATATTGGTCTTTGATTCGAAATCGATGCGTACGTCAACGGGGCCGGATTTGAGAGAATCGTTCTGCTTCGAGCAATCAATGACAAGGAGAGGAGCATACTTTATGAAATCCAATTTTTTCAAACATGGTTCGGGCTCTCTATTGTAGTACGAATATTGAAAGTTTGCATACATTTGATAGAGAAGCGTATATTGGTTCTTTGTGATGTCCAGATTCAAATTCCCATAGGGATAACTTTGCGAATTTAGGTAGAGTTTAACATCGGTGATGTCACAATTATCGAAATTTCTCGCATTTGCGCTTTTCTTATTTTTACGATCAGTCTGGAAGGCTAGAATGACATATCGCGGCTTCTCAAGTTGTGTAGATGTCTTCACGGCCCACATGTGTTTTGAGGTCTCGGGGAGCATTGGGTATTCGTACAATTCCCACGAACGGAAAGTCATGGGTATCGGTGTGTCTTTACCGATAAACTTGAGAAGCTGAATTTTACGTTTATCGGAGAGTGTCACGTACGGTACGAGCCATTCTACTTTTTTCAACGTGAATTTAATGTCGACGTCGCCCGCGGCTTGCCATATCGCATTATCATCAGTCTTCGATCTCAATAGAATCAATTCATGCTTCGCGTTTACAACAATTTTTTGATAATCTTCAGCGAAACCGAGGATCATACTCAGCGGTATGCATACGTCAAAATTCCCATCAGAATCTGCGACAGCGTGCCCGCTGCGGGCATCATACCAGCCGGCATTCTCAAGCTTATAGTTCTTGGATTGACTCGCGTATCCCTTCATCGAACTCGTTATGCCCACATTTTTACATCGATCTATCCCCATGGCATTGAGCTCATATCTCACTTCGTCGAACAAATAGCAAATGCCATTATTTGCGAAATGCGTATTGGCAGCCAGTGTACCATCGGCTTTGGTGACTCGCCCGCATACGCGTAGCAAACTTTGACTGGGAAGTATGCATATGTCTTGATGCTGAATGGAAATACGTATTTCATCACTGTTATTAAAGGTTGTGGATGCATACGGCTGATGAGCATGAATCTCATAATGCGCGATGGAATCATCGAAGATGACGGGTGTTTTGATATCAGTTATTTCCGCCTCCATCTCAAACAACATACACACGCAATGCAGATTATATAGTTTTTTATGCGATTTTTCCACGTATTCGGAGACCCAATTTCTTAAAAAACAGCACGTTCTGCGTTGTTAGCGACATGCGTGTCCATCGATTACTGGCCTCTTTACTCGACGGAGTATTCTTTTTATAAGAGACTCTATGAAAGACTATGCCCATTGCGATTTAATCTGTAGTCGTATGGTAATTGTTTCACCGCGAAAGTTCACCAAATCACCGTCCTGATCCATTGTTCGGAGCTGAATATTGTCTATCGTCTTGCTCGCGATTGGTAGATAAATTACGTGCGATGGAACCTCGATGATTTTATAGCCTGGTGGTACGGATGGGAAAAACTCGTGGATTGTGTGTACTCTTCGCTCGTTAATATAGGCGCCTGCTGTGAGCTTACATTCGACACGCAAGGCGTTCACTTTGAGAATGGTCACTAGATTATCCGATTGATGCTTTTCACCAGCTCTCAGTTTACGCGGCGCAAATCCTAGCATACGTCCAATAGAATCGGCGGACGTGAAATATATTTCATAATTACACTCGATTTCACTGCGCAGCATATTGTGGTTGAGCCTAATGCGAATGCTAATTTGTTTTTTTGCTAGCTCTTTTTCCAAGTATGTCGCAATGTCGTCTATTTCATAACTCCCAGTAGGAATGATAAAAACTTCCTTGCCAACGTTAAATTTGTTGTGTCCAATGTCTATATTTGGAATAGAATTGTAGGTTAGGAGTTCGATAAGTCCGAGGGTATAACTCTTGTGGGGGGCGAGTTCAATGGGGGGAAAGTATTAAGCCTCGAGCACAGACGATGATCCCGATAAGGTCAACGTAAGACTGTTATCCATAATGGTGTTTGACAAACTGACTCGATTTCTTCATTATCATCCACTTTTATATAGAGAAAATTTCCCTCGTCGTTGTAGTAATTGTTGACAGAGAAACTTGAGACACAAATGACCACATTCGAATGTACCGTATTTCTGGTACCCCTTGTAATTATAATTTACGCTACCCACACCGAAGTATTTTAAAAGTTCAGCTGGTGGTTGAAGATTGCCGAAACTATCGAAATACTGGACTCTATTGTCAGTTTTTTTGTACGCCACCCAATGTGTGCCAGACCCCATATCCTCATCGAGATTTACAATGGTACATTCGTGTCGCCATGGACCACCCTTGGGCAATTGATTTCGCATGTAAACTCCACGAAAATAGGGGATTTTCATAATTTTGGCGTATTTCAGTAAATCGGCGTCGGTGAGTGGTCGGTGAGGTAGCTCTACTTTAAGTTTTTTGGCGCGATAAAAAGACCCATTCCCTGTTTGTACGGCTTGAGATGCAAGTCTTTGCCCAATGCTATTGCTTCAATCGTTCGATTGTGACGCTTGCTTTCTTCGAGCTCAAGTTTTGCTGCTTGAGCGGCCTTGACCGCTTTGACTATGTTGGCCGTGCCACCGGCTAGCGCCCCCGCAGCGCTAAGACCGGCAAAGATGGGCACGAGAAACGGTAGGAAGCCACCGATTTTACGCGGCACGGGTAACACTCGAGGGGTACGCACTTTGCGCGTGCCACTTGCGACCCTCTTGAAGCTGCTAGGGCACCCTTTAAGGCTGACGCAGCGACTACACTTGAATCTTCACTCTTAACCATGGATTCTCTCGCCGCATCGATAATTTTCTTCAAGCCAACAACTTTTGTCCCCCTCTTCTTCTTCTTCTTAATCCCCATGCCGAATTTTCTCTTTGTTTTCATGATGCCTGCTATGGCAAGCGCATTTGCTTTCTCCCCAATACTAGCGTCCCCGGCGCGAACTCGTTGCCAAGCTCTCTCCTGCAATATTTTATCCGCAGAATGTCTAGCTTTGAGGTTTTCACGATTTTTCGAATACGCGATATCATGCTCCTTGCAAGCTGCATCCAACGGATTTATTCCAGGATCGCCGCGTGCAAGACGTTTAGCTAGCTTTGTGCCGGGTCCGCAATACTGATACCCAGGTACATGCACTTCAACGGGAAGACTGTTGATCATACGATTGAGGAGATCTTTACCGGACTTTCCGCGACGTTTAATCATGATGAAGGTTGACCCTCGACTGAAGTGGTAATCGATATAAAAGCTCGTTTTATATGAAAATTATGTCAGTCGCGACGAAGATGAAGAAGAAGCCGTGTGGAAAGCTGCCGGTAATAAACTTTGATGAATTTACACAAATTCGGGGGGGGAGAGGGTGGACGAAAGCGTCATGGTGATTTACTGCCAAATACGATTCGCGCAGTATTCTGCGGTCCCTCAAACTGCGGAAAAACCAACGCGTTGCTCACCCTTGTAATACACCCTAACGGTCTCAGATTCGAAAACGTTTATCTCTATTCAAAGTCGCTGAAACAACCGAAATACCAATTACTCGAAAAATTTCTCAAGCCAGTGAAGGATCTCGAATATTATTCATTTAATGAGCATGAACAAGTGGTGTCACCGAGCGAAGCACGACCAAACTCGATATTCATCTTTGACGATATAGCGTGCGAGAAACAAGACAACGTCAGAGCTTTTTTCTCCATGGGAAGGCATGAGAACGTTGACTGTTTCTATCTTTCTCGAACATACGCTCGTATTCCTAAGCATCTCATACGCGATAATACGAATTTCATAGTTCTCTTCAAGCAGGACGATTCGAACCTCAAACATGTGTACGATGACCATGTCAATACCGACATGTCTTATACACACTTTAAAAATATATGCTCCGAATGTTGGAATTCCAGCAAGTATGGATTCCTTACAATTGACAAGGATAGTAGTATCAACGAGGGTAGGTATAGACGGGGATTCGATTCTTTCCTGCGAGTCAATAAATGACGTGCTCTTTGCTCCAATGCAAACAGTATTGCAAGTGTTGTGAAACTGACAACAGCATGAAGCGTCAACAACTTTTGCAAGAACAAGACGTGCTGCAGGAAATCGTCAAGGCTAGTGATGCAATTAGGCGAAAACATCGAATGATAAAGATGGGCAGAGATAATGCTGATCAGGCGATGAAGGATGTCTTTAAGCCGATAGTCACACCATTAGAAAAGCTCGTTTCTCACAAGAACGAGATGTCGACAATGAAGCAGGAGGAGGAGGAGGAGGAAATCAAGAATGAAATGAGAGAAGAAGTAAAAAATGAGTCACCCAGAGCTTCACCTTCAACAGAGATGTATGAAGATGCCAGAGATTCACCTTCCACAGAGGCGTATGACCACAAAGATGATGATGAAGAAGAAGAGGATGAAGATTATTCATCGGATCGCGCCGACGAATTGATAAATAAATATCTCATATTATTACGCATGGGTAGAAAGAAAAGCCTGGATACATCGTATGGAGTACGAGTTCTTGCGAATGCGAAACTAATGATTGGCGACTCTCGCATAAATTTCGATTCTCAGCATATTCGTGTGGGGGAGAAAGATTATGCAAAAACTGCTGGATTAGCGGAGCTTCTATTTAAAAAAGTGCCAAACGCTGGGATTCTCGAACCGACGGATTTGAAAAATTATGAGAATATCATCGTTGCCACGAATGCTCATAAAAAATATTATCGTCCCGACGGAGCTGTGCGACGTGAAAACAGTCACAAATTCAAGATTTATATTTCAAAAATAATTCGTCCACGTACGGGTCGGGGGATGCCCAAGTATAAGAAAGCTAGAAAAAATATGCATTTTGATTATGTTTACTGGGACAATCTGGGACTCAAGCGGCAGGCAACTTATCGCATTCCAATGAATTCATATCGATTATCGAAGAATTGCGTGAGGCTGGAATTATTTATTAATGAAGCAAAACGATAGTTTTTTCACACATTCGCATGTTGAACGTTGATGTGTGTGGACTAACCGCGCCATGAATGATGACAAAAAATGGACGCTCGTGCGAGAGCTGCATAAGCCTGCACGAAGAAATTATACTCGTCGACACGTTGAAATTCGAGGTCTGGATGAAACGTGGCAAGCCGACATCGTAGATATGTCATTGTACGCGAGGCAAAACTCACAACATAAGTACCTCCTAACCGTCATCGATATATTGAGATACCGTTGAGAATATACCGTTGAGAAGCAAGAGCGGTAGAGATACAACGACTGCAATGAAATGTATACTATGTCAGGGCCGTGTACCCAAGAACTTGCAAGTTGACCGTGGAAAAGAATTTTATAACTCTCAGTTTGAAGAGCTTATGAAAAAATACAATATTAACATGTACTCAACGTATAGCAATTTGAAAGCATCAATCTGCGAGCGTTTCAATAGAACGTTAAAAAATAAAATGTGGATGCAATTTAGTCTACGTGGAAGTTATAAATGGATGGATATTCTGGATTCTCTAATGACCGAATACAACAGCACCGTGCATCGCACCATCAAGGTGAAACCAAAAAATGTCAATACGGCAAATGAGAAACGGAACCTCCATCATATGTTCCGCCAGCCTCGGGTAGGAAAAAAATCACAGAAATTCAAAATTGGCGATAATGTGCGAATCAGCAAATTTAAGCATGTATTTGAGAAGGGTTACACGCCAAATTGGACAACTGAAATATTCACGATATATAGAGTGAAGAAAAGAACGAATCCAACGACGTACAATCTCAAGGACCATCGGAACGAACCCATCGCCGGCTGTTTCTATGAAGAGGAGCTCCAGAGCGTCAAGCATCCCGACATTTACCTCGTTGAGAAGATTGTGAAGAAACGCGGTGTTCGAATGCTCGTCAAGTGGTTGGGCTTCGACGATGCACACAACAGTTGGATCGACAAATCAAAATTGACAAAATGAAGAAATCAAATAAAATTTTTATTATTATACAAAATAGTTGTAAAAAAAGTTTTTGAATAATCATTCAAAAATTCGTAAAAAAATGTTTTTTTTCTCCCTTAGACCGCAAGAGTTCTCTCTCTTTGGTATTCTCGGGAGATGTTTGCATGCGTGCGTAACCCACTCGATTCATTGCTCTCGAATCTCCCTCCATCTTACGCTCATCTCATACACGATTTGCTTACGTTCTAGGCACGAAAGACTTCAACGTCTCTTGTTTTCGACGACCATTCTCCGCTTAGGGGAGGGGAGAGGTATTTTTGGCATTGATTTTTATACGGATTTTAGTTATTTACAGACCATTGTACAGCTTAAGGTTTTTTCATCTCACTCTAACGCTTATCTGATACACGATTTGCTTATGTTCTAGACTCCAAAAACTCCAACATCTTTTGATTTTTTTTCGATGCCCCCCCCCCCCCCCCCCCTAGAGGAGGAGATGAATTTTTGGCATTGATTTTCATACGGTTTTTAGTTATTTACACACCATTGTACAGCTTGGGGTTTTTTCATCTTAATATTCCATATCGTCGGAAGCATAACCCCATGGAAGAGTGTCCGTGGAATCTGGGATTAGCACTCTTTTGTCATCTCTCCAGCTGAGAGCAACTTTATTTTGCATCGCCGTGTGAACAATGTGTTTTTTTACTCATAATCAATTGTTGCGCCTTGACGAGGTTTTCGTGCGCAAACAAGCAATTTTTGAAATCGTCGAATGTGATGGATTTCAGGGTTGACCGCCTAATGCCCTTAGCTCTCTTCTTTACATCGCCACAGTCGAGGATCTTAAACGAGTACAATTTCGGTCTCAAGCCCACAAATTCTGTCATAATATGGCCATTGTTTTCATCTTTCATGAGGCCTAATACCTTTTTATTTCGCAAGGGCATATCGTAGGGATTGTTTGGGGAATAATCGGACGTGTCAAACTTGTCAATGTCACACTTGATCGTTTCGTAAATGTCAGGCACGCTGAAGTGATAAATGAGACTATCAGTATCTGTATACAACAATTTTGCATGATTGTTAAATCTTTCGAGTATGTAATTGTAGTGAAAATCGTAAATCCAGAGTTTGGAGATATCGAGGATTGAGAATCCTGTGTAGATGGGCTTATTAAATAGAACGCATGCTCTATTGAGCTCGATTATAACGATGTCATTGTCAAATATGGTGCAGCTATGGAACGTTGGCTTGGCGATTTGCGCTTCCGCTCCCCACCGCTCCTTCCACTTTGTTACAAGTCGCACTTCCCGATGTTTCCTCACATTTTCCATTGTTTTACCAAAGACCGCATTGTTCATGAGTTTATAAAAATTTTTCTCAAAATCATTTTTAGATTTTTTTCTCAATTCCGTATTTACATTAATGTATTTTTTTAGCCAAGCGCGCTGCTTGAATTTGAGGATTCTGTGCATTTTTGTGACGCGAAGTCCCAATTTCAAGCATTGCTTCAAATTTCGATAATGAATTACATACTTTTCTTTTCGCATCAACGTGGTTGTTAATTTTTTCTGAGTGCTCCCAGGCGGGACGTAGTGTTCGGGGCACAAGGGCAGATCTTTGTGTGTGTTGTGTAAGTCTCGAGGATACTCTAAATCAACTTCAAGAATGTATCCCGTTTCACCGTCATCCGGAATACTCTCGATACGTTCCTCGAAATCGTCTACCCAAACAAACGCGCCGTGAGGCAGTGACTCACACATAGCTGCACCATACAGATTATTAACATCGTAATACATTAAGTATGACTCTGGCTCGTTTGCATTAAAATCATCTTTCATGTAGCGATTATTTGCTTTCGCATACCTATTGCAGCACTGCGCGACTCCACCGCGAATACCTCTCTCGATGAACATCAACATGTCAACGTCGGCCAAAAGTTCAAGTTCGACATTGGTACATTTTAACATTGCATCAAAGGATAGGCCGGGGGCGGTGAAATAATGCAATGGATCGAGGTCATATGTGCTGATGCAATTTGGACGAAAATTTTCAAATATGTCCGTCAGTAGGAGTACATCGGTTTTCAAGTACAAGTCGGAATATTCCCCCAACGTTTTAATGTCAAAGATTGTCCAAATTTTGCAAGCGTGTGCGTAATCGTCCACCGAGATATCCTCATTATTGAGTCGAGAGAAAAATTTATCTTTAGCGGGCAATTCCGTCTCATCGAGTCGCTGCCAAGAGTCCGAGTAGTCATAGGGAAACACACCTTTCCTCGTCAATAATTCAAATTCCCTGGGGTTAGCGCAATGCTTACGTGTCACTGTTTTTTGATCGTTTTTTGATCTGTTTTTTGATCGTCTACCCGCCATAAATCTCATAGAGTCGACGAATCGGTACTGCACGCGTGTGCCTTTGACGCACTTTGAAAATGAAATATATTTTTCCTTGTTAATGGGGAGAAGACTGATCGATCCCTCGAATGTTCGAGCCAATGCGACTATTAAAAAGTGTGCATCGTATCCCGACAAATTGTGAAAAATTATGGGAACAACGTGGCTATTTTTTTAATTTAAATTGCATCCTTGATGAGCAGCACCACGAAATTTCCCCGTAAAATGACAATGATCTCGGACTCTCACTTGATTAGGAGCAAAAGATTTTTCACAAACGTGACATTTTTCAGCTAACTTGAAGCTTCGACTTTCGTCCACGCTCAAAGGTTTCATCGGTACGACTGTCTGGAAAATTACATTCAATGAGTGGGCCAGTTCTTCCAAGTCACGCATGAACCATTCAATACAGTCTTTTCCACGATTCACTCTGTACTCTGAGAGCGCGTCATTAAAACTACAATGCTTATAGTAGGCAATACTGTGGGGAGTATGCTTCTGATAGTTTACAGTGTTAGTCTGCGATGCTGCGACCGGTTCGAGCAAACATTCCAAATCTGCATAAATTACGAATGGAACTATCTCCTTGTGCTTGTAATTTTTGAATTTCAATATTGTGTTGGTAACTTCGGGAAACATAAGTCGGCAATTATTACTACAGTCCTTTTTGTGCCTTTGCAATATTTCTTCTGTGATGAAGTAGCACAAACATCGGTCGCAAATCCACGTGTAGCGTTTTCCCCTGGAGGTCTGCGCACTCACGAGCCTCCAAATGTTTTTAATCCACGCAAAATGATGATACACCTTGGGAACACCTGCGTCCTCCTCCTCCTCCTCATCGATTTCCGCTCTGATCATGAGTAGATGAATAGTTGGTTTATCCGACATTTATTTACTCAAATATATCGGCACAATTTTACTAGTGCCGTCTTTTGTCACGCCGTCAATCCCGTACACGTGGATCGATAAGCCATTCGATTGCTCAAATTTTTTAATATTTAACAAACTCATGGGAAAATCCAGGCCTTCATAGTTGAGCACCTCGCTGTAATGAGGATACGAACTCTTACGTACAGGATTCCCCCTAGGTGGTGGGGAGAGAGCTGCCGTGATGGACCAGAGAAAACAATAGGGGTCATTGTTTTCAATATTGATGACGGCCCGTTTCATCTGTATATCCCGCGGGAGACGCGTGTACGTGGATAAGCTTCCTCGCAGTGGTTCGTACTTGTTAATGTTTACAAGTAGATGTGAGATTTCATGTAATGTCCAACCAGACTCTTTCTCCTGAAAGTCCTCGATTTTCGTCGAGAGTTTTGATTGGACGTACTCGATGAACCACTCGCTAATATCGCTCGACGGTAAGATGATTGCGTTTTTCGTTTGAAATGTCTTTTCCTCCTCAATGATTTCATTCACCTTCATGAGGTGAAATTTGCACGCTAATGTCACATTCACCTTCACGTTACCCTCCTCTCGCACAATGTTTTCCAATTTTGCGATAACCACGTGCATCGCATCTTCGAGGAAATTTTGCACATCTTTGTGCTCGAAATTCACAATGGAGCCCGTCTTTATCCGACTTTGAAATGCCGACTCAAGATCGACCCACTTTAGTTTATCACTAGCATCGCTCACACCAGCACCGCTTACACCAGCACTGCTTACACCTGCTCCACGCGCGATTTTTTCCCTCAACGACGACAATTTTGCTAATGTCGATTGAATTTTCAATTTTTGACCAACGTTAAGCCCCGGTTTTTTCAATGTTTTCCCCAAGTGCTTGACGTGCACATGACAATACTTTTTCCACTTTTCCGCCTGCGAATACCGCGCACTCTTCAACGTATCGATAATTTTGTCGCAATCGTCCATGATGACTGCTCAATGAATCGAAATCAAATACGCATGTGGAAGGGCTGATGAATATATTTGAGAGAAAAATCTCTATATAACCTCACGCGCGCGTCTGTGTGTGTGTGTGTGTGTGTGTGGTGTAGGGGGACGCGCGCCCGCCCGCTCGGAAGTCGAGTTTGTATACACAAGATCGAGTTCTAAACAGCGAGATGTTGTGTGACTTTTCAATCTTGAACTCAATATTTTTTTCTTGATTGTTCTCTGCCTTACCAACGAGAGGGTGACCACTCTGAAATCATCCGTGACCTCGTTTGTTCAGACTATCGCACGGTCGACGCCTCTCACCTCGTCTTTTGATGACTGCCGAAAGCAGTGTCCGATGACAATAAACAATGCGTAGAAAAAATCTGACGGAATCTTACCGCCATATTGACCCCCTTTCACTCTTTCGCCGACGGGATAAACAAATGGAAAATTTCAAGCGTCCAATGACTCACAATAATAAACAATGTATGTAAAAAAATGTGACGAAATCCCACCGCCTGACCCCCCTTTCACTCTTCCGCCGCGGAGTTTATTTATAAACAAATTTCAAGCGTCCGATGAGTGACCACAATAAACAATGCGTAGAAAAAATCTGACGAAATATCGCCGCTTAACCCTCTCTTCCGCCGTCCGGATAAACAAATTCTCAGAAAAGCGCGTTTGATATTCGCTGACAGGTTTCAACACGTCAATGCACAAAGTTGTCTCGAGGCGAGGGGGGGGGGGGGTCCTTTGTCAAGCCGCCGCGTGCGAGACATTGTGTGACTCTTAAATCTTGAATTCAAATTTTGTTTTTCGATAGTTTTCTGCTTTACCGACGAGAGGGTAACCGCACATTGTGCAAATGGTTGGACGGTCGACACCTCTCACTCAACACCTCTGGTGACCACCGAAAAAGCGTCTGATTTCTACAATGCATAGAAAAAATCTGACGAAATCCCGTCGCTCCCCTCTTCCACCGCCAAAATTTCTAACGTCCGATAAAAACAATGCGTAGAAAAAATCTCGCGAAATTCGGCGGCCATATTGACCTTCTTTCACTCGTCCGCCGCTGCCGGGATAAACAAATTCTGAGAAAAGTCATTCGCTGACAGGTTTCAACACAAAGCTGTCGCGCGGCTGGGGGGGGGGGGAGGCCCCTTTGGCACGGCGCCCGATGCCTCACCACCCACAAATGTTTAAACAATTTTTCTGAGAAATGAGACCCCCCACTCTTCCACCCGCCGCTCCTTCTGGCGGGGGGAGGGGGGGGTCCCTTTGGCACGGCGCCCGACGACCCACCACCCACAAATGTTTAAACAATTTTTCTGAGAAATGAGACCCTCCACTCTTCCTCCCGCCACTCCTTCTGGCGTGAGGGGGGGGGGGGGGCTCCCTTTTATTACAAAGCACCAGAACTCTTTGTCAGTCATTGCGCGGCCTCGCCGGGAGTCGGACTTCTCCGTGCCCCCCCATTCGTGAGGGGGACCACCATCAGCCGGTAACCAAGGGAGCCTTACCATCGACCGGTAAGTATCGACAGTCGATAATGGTGCGGGGGCTCTGAACAAAATCCTACTCGACCATCCGAACCTGACTTAGCTCGGACATGAACCAATGGTTCGTGTCTTGGCTAACTCGGTCGGTAAAATGTCGGTAGTAGGGATTTTGTCATTGCTCCCGCACCACTTATCTACTTTCAACTATTTTCCCTCGAATCTCTGAAGAGTAGGATGGCTTAACTCGAAAAGTATGGCGTTTAGGACAAAATATCAGGACAAGAAACTTTTTTAATTTTTCATTCGAAACTCGCTTGAATTTTTTTTCTTTTTTTCCAATTTTTTTCATTTAAACATTTTTTTTCATTTTTTTTTGGCTAAGACGCGGTTAATGAATTTCTTGGACGACTCTCCGAGTTGCAAGTAAATAAAATTCAAAGAAATGTAAAAAAAAATTCTGAAAAAATTCAAGCGAAGTTAAAATCGAAAATTAAACTGTTTCTCTTCTTGATATTTATTCCTAAAGGCTAGACTTTTCGAGTTGAGTCATCCTACTCGTAGTTTCGAGCGAAAATTATTAAAAAAGAATATCTCAAAGGAAAATTCTGAAAAAAAATCCAGGCGATCTAGTATAAACTTACGCAACTTTTTACATCTTTGATATTTCCCCTTAAGCCCTATACTTCTTGAGTTGCGTTGCATTTTACAAAACTTGTCTTCTTTAGCCGAAAATGATATAACTTTGCGAAAAAAATTGCACGAAACTTTTGAAAAAAACGAAAATGGAGCTCCTACTACCTCTTTCAAGTTTATCAAAGATAAAAATGACAAATAAATTTTCTATAGGTTATGCGCCCGATTCTCGATGCCCGAAAAATAGCCGAAAAACAGTCACGTACAAAAGGGTGTACCGGGTAAAAAAAAAATCATAAAAAATATTTTTAAAAAGGAGAACAATGCTGATATTGTTCTCTTCAAAACGCCGTTAGTTAAATTTGGTTATCTTTTTTTTACGGAGCTATATTACTTTTAGTGCGGCAAGAAATATCGACTGGTGTATTCAAACTTTTGAGCGGTAGTGTATAATAATACCAAACAACAGAAATAAAAAAAATCAACCACTAGCAGTGATTAAGTAAAAAAAACGAATACCGCATTAATTGTTTATTATCTAAATTGACAATTTTAACTAACTTTTGAGGGAATACAGTTATTCGAAAATCACTTGTAATATGGAAAAATTATGTCATCCTTCCTTTTCAAGGCGCAATATCGCACGGACCGAGTGGTCATGAGTGCACGAGGTATAAGTAATTCACACATTGAAATTGTTGTCAGAGATAGTTTGTATTTCGGGGAAAAAAGACTCACACTCTCCGCTCTTTTGAAGGATAAACCACGTCCATCTCTTCGTCTGCCGGATAACTAATCCGTATAGGAGATAATGACATTATCTCCAATACATGCCCTTAAAGACATGACTCGTATGTTCAATCCGTACAATTCTACCGCCCTTCTCTCTCAGACGGATAACATTTCGGGCAAACGAAGAGAAAGAAGTTGTTCACTGTTCAACAGAGCCGAAGGTGTTTCTTTTCTCTTTTCCGAAATATTAGTCGTTTCGAAGAACACTCAGAATCTGCAAATGAGCTATCTCTCTAGCAAACATGGTCCCTCGGTCGGTGTGACATATGGATACCAGACATATAATTCTATATTTTCAGCCGAAAGTAAGATACGATGAAAATCAAAAATGTTTCACAATGAAAAAAATAGCTTCGATTTCATCAATAGTGAGTGCAGTAACTTTTCTTTAAAAACTATCTCAAACTACGATGTCATGCAATTCTCACCGCATCCATCGTTAAATTAAGAGTGTAGTTGCGGTTCATCTGCACTTGTTATCCATACTGCTAGCAATGATAGCGCACAATTTTTTTACAGTCACAGTTTCGAAGAAATGGGCCAAGCGATGCGGAGGATCATTTTGAAGGGTTCGGGAGAAAATTATGTTTCGGGAAGGTACTTATTTTTGTCGTAAGCATTTTAATCGTCTAAATTTATGTATACATTAACAAATCCCGAAATTCTTCGCTTTTACCCATAATTTCAGCCACGCTGAGATAGCTGTTCCGTGTGGCGAAGGAAATAACAAGCGAATGTGCCAAAACTCCAACACTCATGATGAAGAGGTGAATGCATGAACCAAAATCTTGTTTACAGCGATGAAATACATTTTTGTTTGGGAAACGTAACTTAAAATTCTTACAAATCGCTGTCAGTTATATAGGAAATATCTGTTGCGGGTACAGAATTCGATAAAAAAATTACCTGCAATGTTTTACGAGAAAAAAAGAAATGAGATGGAACTTTTTTTTTCAGTTCACAGTTTTTCCCAGCCCGGAACGTCGAAGATCCTCGAAAGTCTTCGAAAAATTATTGAAGCTGAAAAAATAGCTAAATAAAAAATCTATATTTCAAAAATTTCGTGCGAAACGTTTTTTTTAAATCGCATTTGAGGGATTCATTTCAGGCATGTCCGATAGACGCTACAAAAACATTCAGAGCATCGATATCATTTATCCTCGTTTAGTGTCAACTGGTAGTCGCTCGAACTCCGTTCTAATGGCGGGCCACGCTTCAAATATCATTTACTGAACCTAAAATGAAATCGATGACTGCGGTGATTAGTATGGTCGAACTACGTGAACCATCAAGCGCAACATCGATTTCATCTTTATGGTGTAAACATCGATGCTGTCATGGCTCTCGAATTGTGCCGTACAGCTCAAATGATCTACTCGCTGTAATCGCAAATAATATGAAGTCTAGTACGAATTTTGGCGAATCACTTCAGAAATATTTGATAGACACTGCCGAAACCATTTGAAGCATCCATTTCGTTTTCACTCGTAGTGAAAAGCTGGTAGTAACTGAAGCCTCATTTCAATGACGGACCATGCACGCGGCCGGTATCTTCATAACAAGCATGAATTGGAAGCATTGAAAGAAGGGCGGCTACTTCATCGAGCGGCAAAAGAAGATGCTAAGGGTATTTTTGCTGCTACGAGAATATCGGCATATGGTACATAATCCGCGGATCAAATTTACCATGAAAAAAAAATTGATCTTGTAATCTGTAGGCAAAATTACTTTCTTTTAATTTATTTTTCGAAATTACGCTTCTAGAAAAACAATGTATTTTAGAAAAAAAATGAAATACTAGTTCCGTCATCGATTTATAAAAAAAACTATATCATTAATTCCTGTGCTAACTATAATAGTCATATAATAATAATAGCCGCAGTGGCGCTCTTATTTTATTTAGGCGAGAGTGGGGACCATCGGGCAATTGCGAGGCCCAGGCACCCCCTCATAATTCGAAGTGCATCATAGTTTTTTTTTAATTCTACCAATGTAGTTTAGTTTAGTGCCTGGCAACGCCGTTCAACCAAATTTCATCTGTCATTTGTCTTAGTTGTCAAAGAAAAAGACGGTTTTCGGATTGGTGCGTGCAAAAGTGAAAAAAAATCGTGATTTCGAAGTTAATAACGGAGCAGTTTGCCATAAGGTAAGAATTTCTTTGTAATTGTATATTTATTAAAGCTTATATTAACATGTAAATCATGATAAACTACACCATTAAAAAAACTTATGGAAGTTTGTTTGGAAAATGAGTGGCTGGGGACCATTGGGCACTGCCTTTGAAGGGAGGCTTCAGTATGCCCAATGCTCCCTCCGCTGCATAGTGTATTGGTGGGATAGTTTTGTGGTTTTATGTGTTTATGGTTACTATTCGTTTCAATTATTTAATTTCAGCTGAACGTTATTTACGTACAAGAAGAAGAATAAGCGGCGTGAAATACCTGAAGAAATTATTTTGGGCGCCATAGATGAGGTTTCAACGGGAGAAAAAAATTAAAACTACTGCGAATAAATATGATATTCGTCGAACCAACCTACAACGGTTTTTAAAGCTGGATTGCAATATGAAAGATGTTTTCTCCAAATTCAAAATATACTTTATCAATCTACGATCGATTTAAGAGCAAAATGTTGATTTTTATATAACATATGGATTTGAGGCGTTTTAAACGTCATGCCGAAACATCCCGCAGGTGTGCCCGAGCCACCCGACCACAGGGAGGTTTGGGCACTATTGTAAGGGTTTATTGAATCACTTATAACCTTAAACTGAATATAATTGGAGGACTGTTCTTTGTAATAATTATAGCCAAATATATGTACAACTGGCATAAGAAATAACAATTTGGTTATGTGAAAAAAGTACTGTTTTATTGCCACTTAAGTAAAAAAGTGCCCGATGGTCCTCACTCTCCCACACGCAGTATGCTTCGGGAATTTTTGTTGTTCTGGCTTATTCGCAGCGGCGACTCAAAATGTTGTCGAAAGATTTTTATATAAATGCGCATTCCTCCTATCCTCTTCTTCAATGAATCATCAAGTTCATCGCCGCGTCCCAAGAAAGCGTACAACGCTCGATCTTGCAGAGGAAGGGTTTCTTTTAAGCTTGTAGTCGAAGGAAGGATATCAAGAGACACGGCAGCGTCTTGTCGTCACGTAATAAGAAAAATATCCACCACTGAGCTCCGCCGACACTGATGAGCACTACTGACACCGACGAACTCGCCGCGACTCCTTATACAGTATGATGGGCTTACATCGAAAATTTTAGAACTTTGAATCGATATTACGCCTTACGCAGCGGCGATTAAAAAATCTAATGAAATTTTACCAACGTAATGTGATTTTTTCCTATCGATTTTGTTTGGGTCATTTTTCGATCCATCTCCTTAATCCTGAGATCTCATAATATGCACCGAATTTCCGTACGAACGCACAACTAGAAATTATTCCACAAACGGCGGGTTTGCTGAATCGGATAAGGTCTTTCGGCCATGTCATAAACATAAAACATACGTCCTCATTAAGGTTGATTAACATGTTTCCTCAACTTTATACGCATCCTTATCTCGCATCTCGGGCGCACACAGCGCCTCTTAGTAGCATCGCCTCCTAGTAGTGTCATCGCCGTCTGTTGGATTTAAGGGCAGGTACAAGGTTAACATAACCTCACAAATTTTCCAACCCAGTTTTCTTACGGATGGTAAAGTTTTTTAGGAAAAACAAAGGCATTAGGCTCTGGACAATTTCCTGTCGCAGACCTTGACGATTGTCTTTTGCCCTAAATATTAGTCATCTCTGAAAAATCTCTCTCGCACTCTTATGTCACGTGGTACACCTTCTACTTCACCTTTATGTGTACAGTGGTTTGACAGCTTCACCTCTAAGTAGGGTATACTTATACAATAGAAGTGCAAAGAAACAGCAAATAGCTCTTTTTAGGGACAAACATTAATTTGACGAAAACTCTTTGTGTTGTGAATCACAACCTGTCAAAAAACAAATGGCTCTTTTCAGAGCCAAAAATAAATTTCGTGAAGGTTCTTTTTCTGTGGGAGTACGTAGCCGTTTTTTTTATTAAATGTAAACTTTTTTTATAAACAATGTACTGCTCATCTTTTGGGCAAAAAATCGATTGATTTCTTTCAAAGTGCGCCATTCCTTCAAAATTTGATAAAAAAAACTCCCTACGTAGTCCCATAGAGAATTTAATTGTGAAGCTACTCTCAAAATTTCAAATCGATCCATGCAAAGGTGTTCGAGTAATCCGTCCTCCCAATTTGAAAAACACCTTTTTCAAGTTGGGCTCTGTAACCGCCATTTTGTATGAAAATTAGAATAATTTTTTTTTAATACTTTTATATATGTTAAATAAACCCTCTCAAAAGAAATGCTATTCCTTTTTCCATACTCCAAAAATAAATTGTCAAAGTTAGGCCTTATTTTCTGCCGCCAGAGTGGTGTTAACCCTTAATAAAAAAAACAAACATGAGTATCATATGGGCCAAGCAGCATAGAGTACGAGAGAGATAGCTGATTTGTAGATTTTTATTATTTTTTTGGGCCAGCTGATATTTAGGAACAAAAAGACAAACATCTTCGACTCTGCTGAACAATGTACAACATTGTTCGCTTTGTTTATCTGAAATGCGATCCGTCTACGAGAAAAGTTGGCTGTACGACTTTTACCGAACAAACGTTGGACGAATATCCTCTAATCAATAAGATAAAAAATATACATCTTTGATTTTCGTGAACTTGAAAATCATTTTCGATCAAAGATGTAATACTTTATGCGGAACAGAAGAGAATAGCAAAATTGGAGAATCCTGATGCATCAAACACGGGTAACGACAACATTATATCTTCAAACACTAAATATAGCCAAAAATATCAACTTTTTTATATGCTCGAACACAATGAGATGTGTACGCCTGTGGACCCCGGATGGAAATGCTGTAGGCATTGCAAACTGAAATGCGTGTATGGATTAGTCTGCGCAATCGCTTCCAGGGAAAAATGCATGCTACTAGGCATGGCGAAGCCCGATATATGCTCAAGGGTGGATAGCAAAAAGTCCAGTATCAAGATGCTACGCATATACAGAAAGTTTTTATTTCTAGATATTTAGGACTTAGAAATATGAATTATTTTTTACCCGTGTTTGATGACTAAAGAATGTCTTTGCGCATCGCAAAGCCAAATCTGTGGATTTCTTAGCTTCATCGCACATACTGAGCGGCCACAAGAAAAGTTTACATTTTTGACTACTGCAAACCTGACGACCTAAAAATATATATTTCATTCCACGTCAAAACACCTGGAAATGCTGGCCGGAAAAGCATAAGCAGTTGTCAGTCGAAAGTTTACATAGTTCCGGTGACGTGATTCTTCGTAGCAAAGGGTAACAGCTATTTGGGTACTCCGATCTTTATTCAGCGATAACGAATAATGTTTACTTCCGCAGCTTCTAGCAGGGCCCATGGGACGCAGCACGACAAATAACATAACGATGCTCCAATTAAATTGTAATAAAATATTGTATTCAAACATATTACTCCTTCAAACATATTAGAAATTCACGACTCTTTGGATTTAAACTGGAAGAAACCAAAATGCTCTCTCTAAAAAATAAAATCGGATGTCCTTTAAAAACTTTTAAAAAATTAGAAAAGTACGCCAATCAATAAAAAAATTTCCTCGAAATCATTGTTGCTTTTTTGCCCAATAAAAAACGATAGCCTTTACCTCATAAATAATTATACCTTGAAAATAATTATTATTTGTTTCAATTCAAAGAACGGTTTTATTATATTTTTTCCACTTACCAAAAGTGCAAAAAAACTGAAATGATTTATGAAAAAGCCTAGTGAAATGTCCATGCTATTCAAGTGTACAGAAAATGTTGTATACTCAATTGTTACACCTTAGAAATAATCTTGTTAAAAATGTATTATTTTTATTTAAAAAATCACTTCATGAGAAATAATTCATATCGCCTTTATAGAGAAAGACATCGTATGAACCATACATTACATTGGAAAGGTTGTGCAAGTTCTTGGCGTGCATGGTTAAGAAACTCAACCAACGATCTCCACTTCTCGACTATTCAACTCTTAGCCTTAAAATAATTAAATTACTTAGTCGGGTGGTGGCGATTGTCGACAGTATTTTTTAGATCATGGCGATATTGTTGATATGGAAAGTGAATTTTGGATGATTATATTTTGAAGGAGTCAAATTATTCTCCATCTTCCTCGCATAACAGAATTAAGCACTTTGTTACCTTCAACTGATTATTTGAATGGTAATCAAATGAATGATCCCGTGAAATACAGACCGGATCGATGGTCTGCCCTTTAGGCTTCTCAAATGTGAAATTTTATTTGATTTGAATAATTAAAGAAGATTCGATAGAAATATCAATTTTCTACTTTATCACACATCTATTACAAATCACATTAAATATATTTTGACCGCAGACTGACAGCAGTTGTGATATTAAAATGTAAGAAAAATCCCGGAAAAAATAACGGAAAATTCTAAATCTTTCCGAGCTTTTTCTTCCTGACCATGTCCGTTTTCTTCCTACCCAAGACCTTGCACAACATTTCTAGTGTACTTGTGTGGTTCATACGATGTCTTTTTCTGTAATGATGATATCAATTATTCGTTATAAGGTGGTTTTCTAAATAAAAATAAAATATTTTTAATAAGATTATTTCTAAGGTTAAACAATTTTGTATACAATATTTCATGTATACTTGCATAATATGTACTTTGCGCTTGGCTTTTTTATAAATCATTTCATTTTATTGTACTTTTGAGTAATGAAAAAAATCCAATAAGACCATCGTTCGAATTAAAACAAATAATAATTATTTTTTAAATATAATTATATATAAGGTAAAAGCCATAATTTCTATGAGGTAAAAAAAGCAACAATGAGTTCGAGGGGTTTTTTTTTATTACTTGGCGTACTTTTTTAACTTTTTAAGAGATTTTTATGTACTATCCAGCATGGTATACAATCTTATTTTTCATCTTACTTTAGCCCAAAAGATGTTCGAAGTGTCCTCCTTCCATTTCGATGCAGCATCGAGCTCGCTTCACTAAGCTGCGCTTGATTCGCCGCAGCATTTCCGCCGTCACCGAGCGCAAGGCGCGATCGATTTTATTTTGCAGGTCCATTCGGCTATCGATAGGGGTCCTGTAGACCCCTACAGGACCCCTGTGCCTTTATGTGGCCCCACAAAAAAAAATCTAGTGGATTGAGGTCCGGGGATCGCGGGGGCCAGTTGACAATGCCACCCCTACCGATGAGCCGCTCGAGAAACATTTCCAGAAGGATCGCCTGTGCTGCTCTGCTCGTGTGGGCTGGTGCACCATCGTGTTGGTAATAAGCTTGGTCCAAGTCGACCCGGGTTACACCAGCCCGCAAACAAATCTGACGGAAACTTCTTTGGATGAATTCGCAGTATTTTATACTGGTCATCGTACCTTCATATTTAAAAGGTCCAATCTGGAATGTATTTTATATAATATGAAGTTGTCTACAGCATCGATTTTTTTGACGTTTCACCCGCTACTAAAAGTTGTTTCCGGGGCTTGAACATGACGTAATTTTTTTAGCAACCGTTTTCATACTACTACTCCAAAAAATTAAAGGAAAAGACAGTTCCTTCAATTTTTTTAAGTGTTCTTTGAAGCGCTGGATCTGTGTGGTAAATGTTCGTATCGAGATGAAAAAAGCATTTTAAAGCGTCACGTTTGTAGTTTTGAAATTTCTTGACAAAAATGTTTTGTGAGGCACAGTTACCGCGTAATCATAAGAAAAAGCGCGCGACAAAAATTTTTCAAATTTTTTTTCAAGCGTCCACTGGCTCGGAAAAATGATTTTCAGTTAAATCAATTGAATTTCGTTTGTCGTTGGTCTCTCTACGTCAATTTTTTGCTGGGATATCCCACTTTAGATGAAAAAGGATCGTTTTGTCTTTGATCATCGTTATCTTAGCAATCAATGATCGCACAGGGAGTTAAAGGACAGTTTTCAAAACTTGACTAAATTTCCTACGAGACCATTCCATTGGTTTCGGGAATTTTTTTTTCACCCTCAATATTAAGTAGAAAGAAGTACAAAAAAACTTTTCATCGTTTTTCAGTAAATCTACCGCTACTTTCCAAATATTGATGGAAAGACAGTTCCAATATGTGTCAGTATTGTTTCCTGAAATGTTTCACAAAATTAAACAAAATAAAATTTGTTTTTGAAATATAAAAGAAAAATCGTTTTCAAATTCAAAAATTAACCAGTGAAAAGTTGTGAAAAGAGACTGAAAAACCATTGAAAGTCATTTGTTTGTACTTTGTAAAAATGGAGGTCAAGGGTGAAAAAAAATCTCAAAAACAATGAAAGGGTCTCGTAGGAAATGTACTCAAGTTTTAGAAACTGCCCTTTAACATTCTGTGCAATCATTGGTTGCTGAAATATCGATGATCAAAGACAAAAGGATCCTTTTTCATTCAAAGTCGGATATCGCAGCCAAAAATTGATGGAGTGAGACCAACAAAAAACTAAATTGAAGCTCAATGAGCAAGCTAACTGAACGATGCATTAACTATCGAAAAAAGTCTTGCCGAGCCCGTGGACCTCTTTATAAAAAAAAAAAATTGGAAATTTTTTGTCTCGCGCTATTTCTTATGATTGCGCGATAACCGCGGCTCACAAATAATTTTTGCCACAAACTCTCAAAACTAGAAACTTTGAAGTTTTAGAATAATTTGTTTTTTATGTGGATACGACTATTTTTCACACACATACAGCGCTTCAAAAAACACTTTAAAAAATTGAAGAAATTCTCCATTCCTCTAGCTTTTGGAGTAATGTAGTTTATAGATATAAATATGAGGGAAATGTAATATATACTGAGTGGAATTAAAAAGAAAATCGGGGTTGTGAACGTCTAGTCCTCCCTTCGAATGTTGCAAAATATGGTTAAGGTGCGCCTGGAACCCCAAGATCGACAAACTTCAATTCGATAAATGGTCCAACTACGTACCAGTTTTCCTCCGGTGATTCCAGCCCAGAGGTGCACTGAGGTGCATCGCATTTGTTTTCCCGGCATGAAGACATGCGGATTTTCATCCTCGGGTGCCCACCAATGATAATTATGGAAATTCCATGTGCCGTTCCGATTAAAATTGCATTCATCGGTAAAGATGATGCCATCAAGGAAGGTCTCATCGTCTTCATGGCGCTCGATCAGCCACCGACAAAACGCAAGCCGCGTCGGATAATCTTCTTCCCGCAATCCTTGTACACGCGTATAGTGGAACGCATGCATGCGTTCGTCTTTCATCACGCGTTGCACGGTGTCATATGTTAAATTAAGCACCCGCGCCACTCCACGGATGCTGAGCATCGGGTCTTCCGCGAATGCGTTCAAAATTCGCTCTTTGTTTGCATTATTGCGGACAACCCTTGGCCGACCGGCGTTGCCATGATTCGGCTTTACATTGCCGGTAGCCGCTAGCCGGTGAAAGGCCGCCGCTATCGCACGATGCGATGGTTGGCGACGTTCGGGCCATCTCTCGCCGTATTCCCGGGCCGCAGCGCGAGCATTGACATTGTTCCGGCCGTATATAGCGATCATGTTGCTATATTCGCGGCACGTAAAATCTACCATTTCTTCAACCATACACCGAATAACACGCACTCGATCGATCACAGACCCACAACCGATTACAGCTACACAGGCGATTACAGATACACTACCGATAACAACCACACAACGGATTACAGGCACACAAACGATTACCGACACACAGACGATTAGAGATACACTACCGATTACAACCATACAACGGATTACAGGCACACAAGCGATTACAGACGCACAACCGACTACAAACACACAACCGATTACAGACGCACCACCGATTACAGACACACTACCAATACAGCCACACAACCGATTACAGACCACGGTCTTACATACAGGTCTGGAAACTCCTAGGGTGGGGGTGACTCAGATAATGAGGCAAAATGGTAGTTCTCATTTCTGCTACCCGAAGCGCTGCTACGAAGAAGTTAGCCAATCAAATGCAGGTCCGAGCAGCTGTGCGAAGGCGCAGATTTTTCGAAATGAACATACAGGGTGAGTTCCGATATTCACTGAAAGTACAGCGAACGTGACGTCATCCATGTAAATCAAATGGGACTCGAGTACTGCCAGTACTGGGCAGTTATATCGGAACGCAGCCACAGTCTGTTGATTTTACACTTTCAATAGATACAGTAATAGAAAATCCTCAGAAGGCGTGAAAAGTGTAGCCAAAACGAGCAGACCCAATATTTGTAATAGCTATATAAATGGAAAATAATTGAGTTTTTTCCACTCCTGATCCCCCGGGAAGAATGAAAATTATTATTTCCGTAGACTGTATTTCTCGTATGTTCGACTTCTGTAATATTTTTATTTGCTCTTTCGCCATTGAAGTAGATGGAATATGAACAAAATTGTGCGGTCAACATTTTTTTCCTTATAATAAATGTATATTCTTAGTAGATTGCATTTCTCGTTTGTTTCTACAACTTTACTTTTGGTTTGTTTTTTTTACAATGTTTATAAGAACCTGAAAATAAATGTAGTGGAAGAGGAATTAAAAAAAAAGAAATGAACGCATTGTGTATGTTTAAATGGCACCGTTTTTATTGATTCGTCAGTTTGGCGAGTTTGTTTTTTACCACAAATTGTTTTTGCCGTTTTTGATTTTCTTGATATGCGAACTGGCGCATCCTCAATCTAATATAATAAAAAATCGCGAAGGATAGGATTTTGGAGGCATGCTGAACACATGGAAACGTGAAATTAAAAGTGGACAATACTTCATCCACCGTTCGATCGAACACATTTTTCTCGTGAGCGTGCTTGGCAAAACATAACTCAACATGCGTTATAAATTTGAAAAAATGCGTATTTGCATGAATCAACCAGCCACGAGACTTCTCTTCAACCAGCTTCGATGCTAAACAGGAGTACCCGCTGCTTCTCTGAACAGCGTTTCGACACTCCTCACACTGATCATAACGTCGCAGGACTTGCTTACACAAGTAACCTGTAAATGTTGTTAAAATCTGTTACGGAAAGCCATGCAAATAACATAGACATGCCCCAAGCAGGAAGCCCCTTTTGAAGATGATAGTTTATGAATTTAATCCGTAACCGTTAACCTCTGCAGTAATCGTACTGGAATTATGCTTTCATATATCGCAGTGAATATGTACGCCTTGTTACTGATGTCATTAACGAATAGATGGTCAAGCATATGAAGTAGTATGAAATAGAGTCGCCAAACCTGTGACATAATAAATTATGCAATCAAGGACTTGAGGACGGGAATAATCGTGTTCATGCATATCATCAATCTCCCAATCTTCATACTCGATTAATTCGTCGAGTTTCAATTGCAATTTTCTTGCTATTTCTGAAGTTCTAGATTCGGCGCGACCGTAAATTTTCATCAGGTCGTTGACCGAAATTAAAACTTCAGGTGGGTTCCTTTCACTAATTGTACAATTGCCATAAATTGGCGGCTTTATAATGCTATAAGCAGATAACAATTTGTAGAGCTGCAAAAACGTTGAAGTACTGGGATGGTCGTTGCTACCAGCCGCTTGTCGAATCGTACCGAAAAATTTCTGTACAAAAAAATTGTATGGGCAAACAATAAGGAGAAACGAGATGAAAAATAGCATTGTATGAAGTATGTTATTACAACCATTCGAAATTACCTCTAAGTTATCCTGATTGATTTTTCCGGATAAGATGTATTGAAAATTATATTTTTCAATGAGGTACCGACAAAGGCCCATCGTGGAATGGAGAGACAGGCGTAGCCCCTTTGCAGTGTCTGGCGTGAGGAACTCATCGCCGGTAATATCCCTTTTTACCATTGCTCGTTCCCAATTATCCAACCATTCTAGAAATGTTTGTATAACCTGTGAAATGTATATACAAATTACAGCAGGACGTAATCATTTTATTTTAATTTTTATGGCGCGTTTATGAGAATTTACTAATGTAAAGTTAAACATGGAATATTTTTTTTGTTGTGGCGTTTATATGATCAGAGACGACGTAAGGATATGTACTAGAGCTTCATTTTTTCCAAGGTAGTTTGAGTTTAGTTTCTCAGGGACGTTTTGACAACGTGTACTGGGGCAGGATGTTTTTTCTTTGTTTTTTTCAGGTTACCTGGAAATCTTTGGAATTGGGCGTCAGTCCTTGATTAGGCATTTTGCGATTGAGCGCGTCGAAGACATCGTTGAAACGCTTGCAAAAATCGATCGTTTCTTCGCAACCACTAAAACCCTCACATTTTTGCTCGCGATAGAATTCTAACCCGTCGGCAACTGAATTGCTAAATATCTAAACAGATACATAAGAAACATAGTTATTGAGGATGTTTTATAAAAAGTGAGTTGATCATTTTTATATTTACTTGAGTTGCTAGTCGGACACGCATTTTACTCGTGTTATCTGGATCGACATGGCGCTTTGATAATTTTGGACACACCCTCAAATTCCCGGCGTGTCTTATATCCGTATCGAGCAGATTTTGGAAATAGCGCCATTCGACGAAACCCTCATCTTTGTTGATCTGTAATCAAAATGATACATTTGTTGATATGAAATGATGAGTTCGTGCAATTTTAATTATTGTTGAATTGTTTCAGGCCTGCGAGTACTAAAATTGTGTCACAAAAAAGTAAATACTTATCGCAACATATATCTTACCCGTAGTCTCTTCTTGTTATGAAGACGATTGCGAACATTTTTGATCAGATGCGGTACGTCGGAAAAAACGAATACTCGTCTTTCGTCATCCAGTGGATGTGGGAACCACGATTTTACATTATCAATCGTTCTGTCGATGCCAAGTACTGTGCCCATTTTGGTGTTAGTGTGTGCACCATCTGCTATTATTCCATGAATGGTAGCACCGCAATTTTCCAACAGAATGATCGCTTTCACTATCAGTTTTGCTAGTTCCTCGCCTTTAACCGGATTTTTGGAAGCAAAGACTGCAATTGGCTGCGCGAATTTGTCAGCAATCGGTTGGAACATAAATACGAGTCCATGTGTTGCGAGCTCATCTGTGTCCGTAGCAACGGGCCCATCGGTCCCAAAATCCGTCAAGCCAGAATACGTCAGATTTTTTGCAGAAACGGTGAGCGACTTTCGCAAATTGATTTCATCACAAACTAACATTCCGTGGCGCTGCATCGACTCCTTCGATTGGAATTTCCTTTTCAGCAACTCAAAAAATTTTTCGTCAAAGCCGCATTTTGAATCGATGAGCGAGCAATAGTTTCGAACAGTCCTCGTACATGGAAGCGGGAGTATCTGATTTTTCCTCAAGAACTCGTAGTGACTTGGAGATCTGATGTTCATCAGCATGCACAGCATGATCCATTCTTTCGTGTATCGCCGACCTCGTACATCTTTTTGCTTTGCTGCCGCGAGTATTTGTTGCAAAGCCGTTTTTTGCGCTGTCGGGATTTTTAATTTTACGCACTGTTCTTCCAGTAGATCTTCGTTTACGGCGGTGAATTTATTCTGTTGCTCTTTCAAATACTCCGTGAGTATTTTTATGCGTCCCATCTGACGATTCTTTGCCCGTCTCTCACGATTAATTTTCAACCGCATACCTTTCATTTTTTGTCCATCGACAGGATTCGATGGAGTGGAAAAACGTTTCAATCCATTACCCTTTGTGTGACGGATATTTTTTTGCCGTAACGTTTTTCTGAGTCGTGAACAAAAGTTGCACGTTTTTTTTTTCCCGATTAGCATGCACATCGTTGACCGGTTGATGTTCATAGCATCGTTGCATACAGTACCGGCCTGCGCAATACTAATATTTGTATCTCTCAGTCCATCGCAGACACGCAGACCGTGAAACTCATCAACGATTTTCGGCAAATCTTGAGGGTCTTCTAGTTTTTGCCGAAGTCCTAGTACTTGATGCCTCACACGCTTGCCATGGACCGCGTACTCAATTTTTCTGTCCTTGTTGATTATGATACCTTTGCGAACTGCAGCAATATCACCATTCGTGGAAATCTGGGACAGCATCAAAAGCTTTTCTTCTGTGGATGATTGATGGATGCTCCATGAATTTGGCAAAGACAGTGAACAGGTTCCGTTGATAGTTGCGAAGTGTATTTGCGAACTATTCGTCACAGAAACTGTCAAACGATCATCATCGGTAGTGCAGCTTAAAGTATCTGCAAGACTGTTAAATTCTTCTGCTCCACTCGTTGATGGAAACTCAACATAAAATTGATGTTTCGTGTGTGGATGGAGTAGCGACGACTTCGTATTCTCTTCAGCGTATGGCGAATCCACAAAACTATCGGCAGCGGCTTGTTCGTTTTTAATTGATGTCGGAAGGCCTGCTTTTGGCACCACGCAGAATTCCTCGTTAATAGTTGCCGCAACTTTATTTACGGTGATTGGTTTATCTGCAATATCATCACACATATATATTAATGATGAACATTTAGTACTAATTGAATAAGTGCTTCAGGAAATTCTGTTTTGTTTGCACTTGCTTTCTTTGTCAGTGTCCTCATGATGTGCTCGAACGTTGAAACAAAAAATTGAGGGAACAGCAGATTTAAGCAACCGAGGACGCTTGTAAGGTATCTACAAAAAAAATTGGGTCTTATATATATGTGGAAAGGTTTATGCGGTATCAATTAAGTAAAAGAATTCCCTATGCAAAGGTTTATGCGGTATCAATTGAGTGAAAGAATTTCCTATGTAAAATACTAATTTTTAAATGCAGAATAAATGGTGTAATAAAATTTTATTTCCAGGGTACTTTAAGTTAAAATTTCCAGGAACATTGTGACAACATGTACTGGCATTGCAGGTATTTTCTTTTTTCTTAGGAAAGTTTAGCTTCCCAGGGACACTATATCAACGTCTCAAATAACCACATACCAGTACACACCTGTACGCCATTCTGCCACCTTGCTAGTCTGATGAGCGTACAGGGAGGATATGATCCCGGTATGTCTTATGGCGTATCAGTACCATACTAGTAACACATAGGATTCTGTGACGCACCAGTATAGTACGGGTACCTATATGGGTACACGAAATGCATTTTTTTTTCTTCAGGTAGTTTAGATTTCTAGAAACGTTGTGAACACATATACTGGGGCTAACCCTCTTTTCTAGAGTATTCGACTTTGTTATGAATAAACGTTACAAAGATTTTATACAACTTTTTGGCTTTTTATATAAAAAAGGAAAATAAAGTCCGTAAACTTGTAGATGTAAATAATTCACACTTACATCAATGAGAATCTGTCCATCTGGACCGCGTTTCACAAACTTTCGCACGATATTTTCTGGCTCAAAATGACGTTCGCAAACGCGTTGCGATGTCTTTAGTACTCGATTCCCAGGAATTGCGACTTCCCATTTTCGACGCAATTCTTCGTCCTGTGGAACTTTGAACACTGATCGCTGTTCACTATGATTTTTAATACTTTTTGCACAGTTGGGTACGGCGCACGTATTAGGCATTTTTTTAATTCAGTAGCGGCTGTCAGGAGGTTATTTATCCATTGCTGTATATCTATATCTGCAAGGCTACTCCTGCTTGCCAGCGCTTCCAGTGGCTAAATCAGGAAGTATGGTTTTGCCTCACTAACGATGACACTTTCCACCATGCAAAAACGCCGGAGTTTCCAGACCTGTATGTAAGACCGTGTTACAGACACACGACGAATGACACACACACAACCGATGACAAACACCCGATTGATTACACGCACAAGACGGATTATACGCACGCGACGGATCATACACATACGGCAGATAACGGGATTCGGGTTGCTTCTGGGATGACAGCACGACGAGATACGGTGACAGAATGGCTCAATGCGACGAGAAGCGGTGGGTAATGTTTTTGTAATAGTCCTTTGTTTCACTCGTGGTCATAGTGCTCCATGAAAATTTATCGATGAGCTTAAAACCGTATTCGGCAAAGTCTCAATGGTCTTTAATACGACGCGGTAAAATTCAATGAAATATTTAGTATGCAACAGATAATACATATACAGGCATGTTCTCTCAAAAACTCACGCAATGTTATCGACCAGTGACTCGAAATAAGTAAATCCAAATTTGGCAGGTTTATCGTGGCTTTTTAAGGGAACGACGGAAGAACAGCGCTTTTGGTGTTGTTTTTTTCCTTCCTATTTCACAATTACATGAATGTCGGATTCGACTATTGGGAATAATTGGGGCAGTCTCAGTAGTGACTGACAATTTTTGTTTAGTGAAGATTTCAAGCTCGTACTCATATTCTTCTTGGTAGATTTTACTGGAAGAAATAAAACACTTCTGGTTCGGTACATTTTATTTTCTTTGTACACCAAGAACATTTAAATCACTATGCTAATGCTATGCACTAAGCTTACATACTATACAATATTGGTTTATGAATGCGAGTACATGTCACTTAACTGCACTCGACCAAATCGAAGTTATATCGCTGACAAAAAGTACACGGGTTCACAAGCACTTAAATTGTTTGGTTGTTTGCTGGTCTGAAGATGAAATCGACGACTATCAAGACGAGGACGGTTGATTGACGGTAAAAGCCACTCGAAAACGTCAATGGCAATACCGATTCCATTGTGTAAGCAAGATAGATAAATAAATAAAACCTGATGAAATCTAGAACAATTTTCATTGGATCATTTCAGGAATGTCCGATACATGCTCCGAAAAGCATTCGAAGCATCGATTTCATCGTTGCTTGGTTTGTACCAGCTGTTAGTCACTCGAACTGCGGGCCAATGACGCACCATGCGCGTCTCCGGAATCGTTGACGCGATCGAAGATGAAATCAACAAATGCAATTACGAGGACGGTCGAACGACGTTGACGGTTGCGCGGAAACATCGAAGGCACTGTTGATTTCATCTTTATTACGTAACCAATGCGTCGTACGCGCAGCTTGCAGCAGTGCCTGAATTGTCCACTAGCTCTGACAGGAAATAGGATGAAATCGAGAACCATTTTCAATGGATCATTTCAGGAATGTCAGCTAGATGCTCCGAAAAGCATTCGAAGCATCGATTTCATCTTTACTTGGTTCGTAGCAGCTGTTAGACGCTCGAGCTGCGAGTCAATGACGCGCCTTGCCCGTCTCTGTAATCGTTGACTCGATCGAAGATGAAATCGACAAATGCCATTATGGAGTGGGTTGAACGACGTTGACAGTTGCGCGAAAACGTTAAGGGCAATGTTGATTTCATCTTTATGACGTAAACAACGCGTCGTACGCGAAGCTCGCAGCAGTCCCTGAATTGTCCACTAGCTCTGACCGGAAATAAGATGAAATCGAGAACCATTTTCAATGGATCATTTGAGGAATGCCCGATAGATGCTTCGAAATGCATTCGAAGGATCGATTTCATCTTTGCTTGGTTTGTACCGGCTGTTAATCGCTCGAGCTGCGGGCCGATGAAGCACCATGCCCGTCTCCGGAATCGTTGACTTGATCGAAGGTGAAATCGACAAATGGCATTATGGGGTGGGTCGAACGACGTTGACAGTTACGCGGAAACGTTAAGGGCAATGTTGATTTCATCATTATCACGTAAACAATGCGTCGAACGCCCAGCTCGCAGCAGTGCCTGAATTGTCCACTAGCTCTGACCGTAAATAAGATGAAATCGAGAACCATTTTCAATGGATCATTTCAGGACTGTCCGATAGATTCTCCGAAAAGCATTCAAAGCATCGATTTCATCTTTGCTTGGTTTGTACCAGCTGTTAGTCGCTCGAGCTGCGGGCCAATGAGGCACTATGCCCGTCTCTGGAATCGTTGACTTGATCGAAGATGAAATCGACAAATGCCATTATGGGGACGGACGAACGGCATTGGAAGTTGCGCGGGAACGTCAAAGGCAATGTTGATTTCATCTTTATTACGTAACCAATGCGTCGTACGCGCAGCTTGCAGCAGTGCCTGAATTGTCCACTAGCTCTGTCCGGAAATGAGATGAAATCGAGAACCATTTTCAATGGATCATTTCAGGACTGTCCGATAGATGCTCCGAAAATTATTCAAAGCATCGATTTCATCTTTGCTTGGTTTGTACCAGCTGTTAGTCGCTCGAGCTGTGGGCCAATGAGGCACCATGCCCGTCTCCGGAATCGTTGGATTGATCGAAGATGAGATCGACAAATGCCATTATGGGGACGGACGAACGGCATTAGAAGTTGCGCGGGAACATCAAAGACAATGTTGATTTCATCTTTATTACGTAACCAATGCGTCGTACGCGCAGCTAGCAGCAGTGCCTGAATTGTCCACTAGCTCTGTCCGGAAATAAGATGAAATCGTGTACCATTTTCAATGGATCATTAGAGGAATGTCCGATAGATGCTCCGAAAAGCATTCAAAGCATCGATTTCATCTTTGCTTGGTTTGTATCAGCTGTTATTCGCTCGAGCTGTGGGCCAATGACGCACCATGCTCGTCTCCGAAATCGTTGACTCGATCGAAGATTAAATCGACAAGTGCGATTACGAGGATAGTCGAACGACGTTGACAGTTGCGCGGAAACGTTAAGGGTAATGTTGATTTCATCTTTATCGCGTAAACAATGCGTCGTACGCGCAGCTTGCAGCAGTGCCTAAATTGTCCACTAGCTCTGACCGGAAATTAGATGAAATCGAGAACAATTTTCATTGGATAATTTCAGGAATGTCCAATAGATGCTCCGAAAAGCATTCGAAGATCGATTTCATCTGTCCTTAATTTGTAGAGCTGTTAGAGGCTTGAGCTGCGAGTCAATGACGCACCTTGCTCGTCTCCAGAATCGTTGACTCGATCAATGATGAAATCGACAAATGCCATTACGAGGATGGTCGAACGACGTTGATAGTTGTGTGGAAACGTTAAGGGCAATGTTGATTTCATCTTTATCGCCTAAACAATGCGTCGTACGCGCAGCTCGCAGCAGTGCCTGAAGTGTCCAGTAGCTCTGATCAGAAATAAGATGAAACCGAGAACCATTTTCAATGGATCATTTCAGGAATGTCCGATAGATGCTCCGAAAAGCATTCGAAGTATCGATGTCACCTTTCCTTGGTTTGTAGCAGCGGTTAGACGCTCGAGGTGCGAGTCAATGACGCATCTTGCCCGTCTCCGTAATCGTTGACTCGATCGAAGATGAAATCGACAAATGCCATTACAAGGATGGTCGAACGACGTTGACAGTTGCGTGGAAACGTTAAGGGCAATGTCGATTTCATCCTTATCACATAAACAATGCATCGTACGCGCAGCTCGCAGCAGTGCCTGAATTGTCCAGTAGCTCTGACCGGAAATAAGATGAAATCGAGAACCATTTTCAATGGATCATTTGAGGAATGCCCGATAGATGCTTCGAAATGCATTCGGAAGATCGATTTCATCTTTGCTTGGTTTGTACCGGCTGTTAATCGCTCGAGCTGCCGGGCCAATGAAGCACCATGCCCGTCTCCGGAATCGTTGACTTGGTCGAAGGTGAAATCGACAAATGGCATTATGGGGTGGGTCGAACGACGTTGAGAGTTACGCGGGAACGTTAAAGGCAACGTTGATTTCATCCTTATCACGTAAACAATGCGTCGTACGCCCAGCTCGCAGCAGTGCCTGAATTGTCCACTAGCTCTGTCCGGAAATAAGATGAAATTGAGAACCATTTTCAATGGATCATTTCAGGACTGTCCGATAGATGCTCTGAAAATTATTCAAAGCATCGATTTCATCTTTTCTTGGTTTGTAGCAGCTGTTAGACGCTCGATCTGCGATACAATGACGCACCTTGTCCGTCTCCGGAATCGTTGACTCGATCGAAGATGAAATCGACAAATGCCATTACGAGGACGGTCCAACAACGTTGACAGTTGCGCGGAAACGTTAAGGGTAATGTTGATTTCATCTTTATCACGTAAACAATGCGTCGTACCCGCAGCTCGCAGCAGTGCCTGAATTGTCCACTAGCTCTGTCCGGAAATAAGATGAAATTGAGAACCATTGTCAATGGATCATTTCAGGACTGTCCGATAGATGCTCCGAAAAGCATTCGAAGCATCAATTTCATCTTTGCTTGGTTTGTACCAGCTGTTAGTCGCTCTAGCTGCGGGCGAATGAGGCACCATGCCCGTCTCCGGAATCGTTGACTTAATCGAAGATGAAATCGACCAATGCCATTACGGGGACGGTCGAACGGCGTTTGAAGTTGCGCGAAAACGTCAAAGGCTATGTTGATTTCATGTTTATTGCGTAAACAATGCGTCCAACTCGCAGGTTGCAGCACCGCGTAAATTGTCCTCTTGCTGTGATCACAAGTGAAATGAATAAATAAAAAACATTTTTTATAAAGTAGCACAAATGATCACGTTTTAGATTACGCTGGTGTTCTAATATTCTTAAGTGGTAACACCATTCTAGCGGCAGAAAATAAGGCCTAACTTTGACAATTTATTTCAGGAGTTTGATAAAAGGATAGGATTTCATTTGAGAGGGTTTATTTAACACATATTAAAGGATAAAAAAAAATTATTATAATTTTCATACAAAATGGCCGCGACAGAGCCTAACTTGAAATAAGAGTTTTTCAAACTGGGAGGACGGAGTACTCGAACACGTTTGCATGGATCGATTTGAAATTTTGATAGTAGCTTCACAATTACATTCTCTATGGGACGACGTAGGGATTTTTTTAAATCATATTTTGAAAAAATGGTGCACTTTGAAAGAAATAAATCGATTTTTTGCCTAAAATATAAGCAGTAAATTGTTTATAAAAAAAAGTTTACATTTAATCACAAAATGGCTAAGTACTCCCATAGTGAAGCTACTATCAAAATTTCAAATCTATCCATACAAAGGTGTTCGAGTATTCCGGCCTCCCAGCTTGAGAGACACGTGTTTCAAGATGGGCTCTGTCGCCCCCATTTCGTATGAAAATTATAATAATTTTTTTTAATACCTCAATATGTCTTACGTAAACCCTCTCAAAAGAAATCCTATTTATTTTTCATACTCCCAAAATAAATTGTCAAAGTTAGGCCTTATTTTCTGCCGCTAGAGTGGTGTTACCCCTTAAGAGAAACCGCAAGCAGAGTCGCAACGCTCTGGGATTTCAGGAATCAACCCGTATCGGGACGTGAAAAATCGTATCTCCGGCGGTGCAGAAGATCTTCTCATCTTGTTTCAATCCTCAAAAACCGTCGTATCGATTTTCGTCTGCCGGAACCGACACATTTCGTCTCCCCTAATAAGGAAATGCAAAGCTTCACCTCATGTTTCCTAACTCAGTTCGAACACACTTTGAGATGATATTCGTACAGAAAAATTCATTTTTGGAGATCAATCCGACTACGATACTAAACGGAGTGGTTGAATGAGAAATGGAATCCGAAAATCAACCAATTCTCGAAAATGTAGCGTCAAGTTATTGAGAGTTTGTTAATAAAAATTAACGTATTGATTTTTTTTTCAATACGCAAGAAAAATCGCTCGGTATTTCGAAATTTGATAATCATTGACAATTCTTTGGTTTTGTCAATTTTTATTTCTTATGGAAGCAAAAGAACAGGCGCTCTCAATGGATAATCGCGGCAAAGTTTGTAATTTTCATTAATTGCGGCGCGCTTCACACTTTGGCACGCAATACGCCGAGTTATAGCGGACGATAGGTGAAACGTCAAATCGCGTGTCACGAGTCTCGAACCGAATAGGTTGACAGGCAACGTAGCGAATGTTCGCTAAACGTCACATCATACGCGCTGGCATCTGTCAAACGCTGCGGTATCGCAGAACCTTCCTGACGTCGACTACGACTACGTGGCCCTTCGATTACTCTTCTGCCCTTTCCGATCGTCCAACATGGCGGATTCGAGCGTTCCTTTCGAAGATCGAACGCCTATTTTCTAATGCTTCCCATTTGATGACGGGGGCGAAAAAAAGAAAACGGCTGAGTAGAAATCTTCGGAGTAACCTGCCCAACCCGGCATTTTCCGCTGTTACACTTATTCTGGATCACCCTGTATATATTGTGATATTATTGAGACTAATTGTTGTGCAGCATTACATAACATTAATTCATTTTTATTCGAGTGATGCATATTCCTGTTCTGTACAATTATTTTGCTTACTTGTTAATTTTATCACCCCAACATGGTGATAATAATTTCTACCGTCTTTGCATTCTCGCATCCTTAATGTTTCTTGGTTATGAGTCATGTTGCTCACCACTGACTCTAATATCTCTCCGGTACACGACACATCGTACTTGCAGGTTTTCTGATTCCACCGATAAATTTCATGTACGGAACTCACTAATAGTTTCATCTCTGGTCCTACAAGCTGCACTACACAAAAATTAAGATACATGCTTGGCTTATATTGTTAAAAAAGTGCTTCGAACAATAACACGTTGGGGATGAAAACCCGTCTAACAATGAACTGCATGGCAAACGACGCTTACCGAACAGGGGGAGGAGATCAGCAATCTTTCCAGAAGCGTCTCCATATGCGCGCGCATATTTTTCGCGATATATATCATTCTTGTTCACCGCAGCAACAATAAGGTAATTTTTTTGCCGTTTATGACGAGTCCCCTGCAGGGAACCGTGTGCCCACGGTTGCCAAAAAAATGTACACCGTGCGGTGTTGCCAAATTCCTATACGTGGCATCGAATACCGGTGCCAAGGAGGTTAGAGTAGAAGGAGTCCGATCTGTGCATTTCAAACTGGCTACAAAAACATGCACAAACAGGGATGGCGCCAATATCTCTAAGACCTCGAGAAGTAAGCTGACCTTCAGCCTCACATACAGCTTCTTCTCATAATTCATTTGTTCGTCTCTATCACACGCAGCTCACTTCTCGAGGTCTTAGCGATATTGGCGCCATCCCTGTTTGTGCATGTTTTTGTAGCCACTTTTTTCAAGTCTCCCCACAAGAGTTCGGACTCCTTCTACTCTAACCTCCTTGACCGGTACATTACGCGTGGACAAGAATTCTCGTCCGCAAGCAAGAAGAAAGCTTGTTGCGTATGTCAGTATGTATTTTGTACTAACCATTCTGCGCAACTTGCGCCGCAGCCTATTATCATCGGCGTCAGCTTCCTATTGGATTTTCCAACGGAAAGAGGACTTGCCTGATTGGCTGCGGCACAATAAGGGACGCTGATTGGTTGATACACGAGACAACCCATGCGGAGCCGGCATCAGCTGGCATCCCAGGATAATGCGAGTAACACAATCGGTTCCTGGACGCTCCCCACGAGGGAAATAATATCTCGTGATCGAAGAACACAGGCACACATTAAACCGGTAAGTCGGGGAGAAAATAAAATAAAATAAAAATCACACTTGCACTCATACAATTATTGATGGATTATTTTCTAAAAAGTTTTCAGCTGTGCCGATATCCGAAGATTGCGAGAATAATCACCAAGTGTGGATCAAGAGACGCGGCAGCGTCTCGACGCCAAGTAATAAAAAAAAAACGACTGTCACGACACGACACGCCGCGCACTCTTTATACGCCAAGATGGGCTTTAGCAGACGACTTTTTAACTTATAATCGACATTACGCGAAAACGCGGAGACGAATCGAAAATCTAATGACATTTTACCAATCAAATGTTATTTTTTCCTATCGATTTTGTTTGGGTCATTTTTCGATCCGTCTACTCAAACTTGAGATCTCGTAATATTAGCCGAATTTCCGAGCGACTTTTTTACCACAAAAATTCTTCATCACTTTAGAACTTGGAGGGATAAAGTTATTCGGTCGCATCGTAAGCTATACTACATACGTCCTTTTGGGGAAAGCGTTAACATGATGGGAACGCTTAGTTTCAGCGTGAAGTGCACTGTTTGCTCACTTCAGAGAGGTGCTACTATAAACAAACAATGGCGCGCTAGAAACGTAAAAAGTCGGGTTCTTCGAACGTATAGCCTCTGTCGGCTTTAAGAGGGAACGGTACCCGCAGCAAGACTTCGACGCAGCCCCGGCTCCAGTCGGTAGGGCAGAACTCGTACGAACCCCTGCTACCTACCTGGAGATTGTAAATGCCTTCCTGCGTCTCGCAACGCGTATGTGCGTGTATGTGGTGTGCTGTCGTAGCGCACCAACATACATCCTTCGTAGCGCGTACACACCGCGTGAGCGCATATACACCGCGTGAGCGTATATACATGCACAAACGTACATAAACACAGTCAGCGTCGAGAAAGAACTTTATTTTCTTTTCTCAACGCCGACTTCGCAAGAAATTCAAAAACACGAATTTCGCAGAAAGAGTCCTTGCTGAGGGTAGCGATTGGCTCAGTAAACATTTACGGTATAAATAATACAAACATAATTGTTTAAACAATTATGAATGCATTTATTCTCGACCACGATTGTGATCGGTAGATGCGGTACTTTCAGTCCCTCTCAGCAAATAGATTGCTGTTTGCGAGCCGCAAAACGGTACGCTAAAAATAATGCAAAAATAATTGTTTAAAAAATTATTTTTGCATTTTTCCTCGATCACGATTGTGATCGGGAGATACGGTACTTTCAAACCTCTTAACAATTATGATTGCTGCTTGCGCTATGTAAAATCAAACGTTAAAAATAATGCAGCCATAATTGTTTAAACAATTATGAATGCGTTTATCTCGACCACGATTGTGGTCGGTAGATACGGTACTTTCAGTACCTCTCGGCAAAGAAATTGCTGCTTGCGAGCCGCAAAACATAACAATAAAAATAATGCAAACATAATTGTTTAAACAATTATGGATGCGTTTATCTCGACCACGGTTGTGATCGGTAGATATGGTACTTTCAGTACCTCTCGGCAAATAAATTGCTGCTTGCGAGCCGAAAAACCTAACAATAAAAATAATGCAATCATAATTGTTTAAACAATTATGAATGCGTTTATCTCGACCACGATTGTGATCGGTAGATACGGTACTTACTTCCAGTACCTCTCAGCAAATAGATTACTGATTGCGAGCCGCAAAACCTAACAATAAAATAATGCAAACATAATTGTTTAAACAATTATGAATGCGTTTATCTCGACCATGATTGTAATCGGTAGGTACGGTACTTTCAGTACCTCTCAACAAATAAATTGCTGATCGCGAGCCGCAAAACATAACACTAAAAATAATGCAATCATAATTGTTTAAACAATTATGAATGCGTTTATCTCGACCACGATTGTGATTGGTAGATACGGTACTTACTTCCAGTACCTCTTAGCAAATACATTGCTGATTGCGAGCCGCGAAACCTAACAATAAAATAATGCAAACATAATTGTTTAAACAATTATGAATGCGTTTATCTCGACCACGATTGTGATTGGTAGATACGGTACTTACTTCCAGTACCTCTTAGCAAATAGATTGCTGATTGCGAGCCGCGAAACCTAACAATAAAATAATGCAAACATAATTGTTTAAACAATTATGAATGCGTTTATCTCGACCATGATTGTAATCGGTAGATACGGTACTTTCAGTACCTCTCAGCAAATAAATTGCTGATTGCGAGCCGCAAAACCTAACAATAAAAATAATGCAATCATAATTGTTTAAACAATTATCAATGCGTTTATCTCGACCACGATTATGATCGGTAGATACGGTACTTTCAGTGACTCTTGGCAAATAAATTGCTGCTTGTGAGCCGCAAAACATAACAATAAAAATAATGCAATCATAATAACAATTATGAATGCGTTTATCTCGACCAGGATTGTGATCGGTAGATACGGTACTTTCAGTACCTCTCGGCAAATAAATTGCTGCTTGCGAACCGCAAAACCTAAGAATAAAAATAATGCAAACATAATTGTTTAAAAAATTATGTATGCGTTCATTCTCGATCACGATTGTGATCGGTAGATACGGTAATTTGAGCATATATGATTGCCTCTCAGTATATATGATTGCTGTTTGCACGCTGCAAAGCATAACGGTAAAAAATAATTCAAAAATAATTGTTTCAACAATTATCAATTTGTTTTTTCTCGACCACGTTTTTGATTGGTAGATAGAGTACTTCCTATACCTCTCAGTAAATATGATTGCTCTTTACGCGTTGCAAAACTCAATGGTAAAAATAATGCGACAATAATTGTGTAAACAATTAAAGCATTTCTTCTCGACCACGATTGTAATCGGCCGGTGCGGTACTTTCTGTACCTCTCAGCAAATATGATTACTGCTTGCGCGCTGCAAAACATAACGGCAAAAACAATGCGTAAAAAATTGTTTAAACCATTCAAGAATTTATTCTCGACCACGATTGTGATCGGTAAGCGCGGTACTTTCTGTACCCCTCAGCAAATATGATTGTTGCGTACGCGCTGCAAAAATCAACGGTAAAAGTAATGCAAAAATATTTGTTTAAACAAGTATTTTTGCTTTTTTTCTCGACCACGATTATGATCGGTAGGTGACGTACTTTCTATAGTATACAACTTGATGACGTTGAAGTTTGTATTGTAAGATGCATCGAAAACTTTTTCATTTTAATAGCCCAAATTTTTTTTATTTTCATACTGAACAAATCGTTACGACATTTTCACACAGTCTTAGACAAGTTAAATTTTCACAAAGATTACTCTCTATAATAATATAAATAAAGAAATGGAAAAAATATGTTGGGGTGGTTTGAAAAATAAAGTTTATAAAGTTACTTTTCAGGGCTTACGGTTGATGAAAATTGTAAAACACATGAATATTTATTTTCCCTTATTTATAATTTATTCAAAACAATACATTATTTAATTTTACGGTATTACTGGATGGACCGTCAGACAATAAATTAGTCCAAAATGGGCGAATCGTAAATTTACAAGTCTAGATCATATCGTACAAGTTTAGCCTTACAAGCGGCTAATTTAATAATAAATTAACACTGAGAAATGTTAATTTTCCACTTTCAATACCAACTGAAGTCAAATTCGACGATATTGGCGTGTGCTTGACTGAGGTTTTGTCAGTGACTGTACATCTGTTTCAACTGGACAACAAAAACATTTCTCAATTTGTAAATTCAATTAATAAGTTAAGATAATCTTATTATTATCAATAATCGCCCAAAAACTCGTTAAGTTTATAACTACGGTAAGTTTATAACTATAAAAAATGAAGTATTTCCGTTTCAAAAAGATATGAAATTCCCCTAAAAAACTTTAACAAGTAAAAAAAAACGCCAAGTAATAAAAAATGCCCTCGAAAAAATTATCGGTTGTTTCACTATCTACAAGATTCTAATTAACCTCGAAATATTTGTGATTTTTTTCAAACAATAGTTTTATTTAGATTCTAATTTTTCAACTCAAACGTACAAAAGAAGTGAAATAACTTTTTATGAAAAAGCCAAGCAAATTTACCAGAAACGTACAGAAAATTACCAAACTCTAGTAATACCATTTTTCTCAATATTTTGTTTTCAAAAACCATTTTACTCTTATAATAAAAGTACGAATCACGATTATATAAAAGTACAACGTATGCATCACACAAGTACTGTATGTATGTATCACTAGAAAAGCTGAGCAACGACTTGGCGTGCGTGGTTAAGAAAAAAAGCTCGGCGAAGGATGACGTTTTCTCAACAACCTGACCATTAGTTTAAGAAAAACATAAATTGACGCAATTTATTATGTAACTGCAAACCAAGTTTCTGATTCCGCAAAGTATAACTTAAAAAATCAGTAATGTACCCCTAGACCACACGGCTCTTGAAATCTCACTTTATTTGCATACCTTGAAAAGTTGTGTGGAAGTATTCACTTTCTACTCTATTGCAGAACCACCATACATCTCATGAAATCTATTGCGTCGTATAAATTTTGGTGTAATGAACATAGTTTTGGCAGGCTGAAGGTTTGAACTACGGTCCGCACCACTTGCTGGTGGAAAAGGAATATCGATATTACTCTCGACACCTATCGCTCCATTTCCGATAATCTGTCTCAGTACAGTGGAACATCTCATTTCTAATAATCCTGTATGCCTGATGTGATGTTACAATTTGAAATAATCTATGTAGATAAATTGTTGCAAAAGTTACTTTTGCAAGCGGTAGGGACGTTTCTGTAAGAAAATCGTGTATGTTCCCGAGCTTTTTTTCTTAACCATGCACGCCAAGTCGTTGCCCAGCTTTTCTAGTGATACATACATACAGTACTTGTGTGATGCATACGTTGTACTTTTATATAATCGTGATTCGTACTTTTATTATAAGAGTAAAATGGTTTTTGAAAACAAAATATTGAGAAAAATGGTATTACTAGAGTTTGGTAATTTTCTGTACGTTTCTGGTAAATTTGCTTGGCTTTTTCATAAAAAGTTATTTCACTTCTTTTGTACGTTTGAGTTGAAAAATTAGAATCTAAATAAAACTATTGTTTGAAAAAAATCACAAATATTTCGAGGTTAATTAGAATCTTGTAGATAGTGAAACAACCGATAATTTTTTCGAGGGCATTTTTTATTACTTGGCGTTTTTTTTTACTTGTTAAAGTTTTTTAGGGGGATATACTCTACTTGCTGTCGTTTGACAGCTTCGCAGGTATCAGTACATTACGAAGAAAACCACCAAGTGCCGATATACTCTTCTTGTTGTCCTTCCACATACACGTCATCTTTCGCAACTGATTGGCGCAAACAGGTTGAGGACGAGAACCGACGCAAGCAAGTAAGCAGTGCATTACCGGTAAGTCTTATAAAAGAAAAACTGTCAGTACACTATAATTATACAGTTTAATTATTTTTTGTATTTACAGGTCCGACCGATGACACCAATCGAGCGGATGACAGCAGGTGGAGGCAGAGGAAGAGGCAGACCGCCAACGAGTGCAATTGTTGGACAAACCGAGCATCCGGTAAGTTGAAAAAATGTGTAAATGAGCCTAGCGATAAAGCTTTTCATCGATTTGTAAATCGACAAAAATATTCATCGTAGCGGTAAGTCTGAACAAAAAAAACTGACAGTACACTCTAATTATATAGTTTAATTATTTTTTGTATTTACAGGTCCTACCGATGACACCAATTGAGCGGATGATAGCGAGTGGAAGCAGAGGAAGAGGCAAACCACCAACGATTGCAATTGTTGGACAAACCGAGCGTTCGGTAAGTTGAAAATATGTGTAAATGAGCGTAGCGATGAAGCTTTTCATTGATTTGTAAATCGACAAAAAAATTAATCGTACCGGTAAGTCTCAACAAAGAAAAATTGATAGTACACTATAATTATACGCTTTATTTTTTTTTCTTACAGATTCTACCGATGACACCGATCGAGCCAATGGCAGCAGGTGGAGGCAGCGGAAGAGGTAGAGGAAGAGGCAAACCACGAGAAATTCCAATCGTTGGAAAAACCGAGCGTTGGGTAAGTTGAAAAAATTTGCAAATAAAAAATTAACCTAACGTTGAATCTTTTTATCGGCTTGCAATGAGCAATTCTAATATCGTCTACATTGTTGTAAACTTATAAACGAAGCCGTTCGGATGTGGAGGGTGGTGGGCACAGGAAGGTTCGGATATGACTGTAGGGACAGCCAGATCGAGTGAAAATCAGTGCGTACTGATAAAAAAATGACACAAAAAGTCACGTACCGGTAAAGAGCCCACAAGAATCCGACGTCGAAACAGAAAGCAACGACGGAATTAGCTCCTCCAAGGACAACACCGCTGATATCGAAAAAAGCAGCGACACCGAAAACCACAGTAGGTCCGAAGTAAACGTCACAATAGCGGTAAGTTTTAGAATAATAATTGTAATATTTTGTGTATCAACTCATCACAAATTTCTTATCCTTTGTGCATGATGGTGTTGTTTTCTAGTCAGAAACGATAAACATGGAGATCGTACAGGTAGAAAAGCCATCCTCAGAATTTCAGAAGAACGTTGTCTTCCGCGATAACATAGAGCCCGACGTACCTCAGCTAGAGAGGCCAAAGCCCGTCCGCGGTTCCAACAAATGTTGGGACTGTGACGAAATCAGACACCCGCGAGGGAAGTGCTACAAACCACGAGGAGAAACAAGAGTTTGCTACAACTGTAGGACACCTGGTGTCACATTGACATCTTGCCATCGGTGCAGCGAATGGTATTTGTTGAGCGGGGGCGGTCAATCTTCAAACACCCGCGACAAATAGCTGATCATGTCGGCATTTCATGGTTTCCGTAAAAATAGGGACCGCGAATAAACAAAGTCTCTCAACGTTTTTCGTTTTTTTTATAATAACTTTATCGGCACTGTCAGCTGTGTTATTCGTTTTTTTTTGCGTTAAGTACATGAACTTTATTTAGAAAAAATGTGTTACGAGTAAACTGTAAGTGCATAAAATAAGACATCCGCTGCGATACACAAATTAATAAATAAAACTTGTATATCGTGCTGCTAGTTCTTTCTGTACGCGTTTATCTGCGTTTAATCACCAGCATGGATTTTAATTCGACAATACCTCGTTTATGTACAATATATACAGGGTGATCCATAATAAGTGTATGACCGGAAAATTCCGGATTCAGCAGGTTGCTCCGAAGATTTGTACTTAGCCTTTTTTTTTTTTGACCGCGTCATTAAATGGGAAGCATTAGAAAATAGGCGTTTGATCTCCGAAAAGAACGCTCGAATTCGCCATGATGGATGATCGAAAAGGGCCGAACAGTAGACGAAGGGCTACGTAGCTGTGGCCGACGTCAGGAGGGTTCTGCGAAAAAGCAGCGTTTGACAGATGCCAGCGCGCGTGATCTGACGTTTAGCGAATCATTCGCTACGTCGCTTGTCAACCTGTTCGGTTCGAGACTCGTGACAAACCGCACGATTTGACGTTTCACCTATCGTCTGCTATCCGTCGGCGTGCCAAAGAGTGAAACATGCCGCAATTCATGGGATGTATGCATTTTATCGTGATTATCCATTGAGAATGCCTGTTCTTTTTGTTTTCTTAAGAAATAAAAATTAACAAAACCGGAAAATCGTCAATGATCATCAAATTTCGATATACCGAGCAATTTTCGTTAACAAACTCTCAATAATTTGACGGTAAATAATCAGGCATTGGATGTTTTCAGGATTCCATTACTTATTCGACTACTCCGTCTTGTATGCCAGTCGGATTAATCTCCTAAAATAAGTTTTCCTAAACAAATATCAATACAAAATGTGTTAAAGCTGGGTTAGGAAACATAAGGAGAAGCTTTGCAGTTGCTCGTTAGGGGAGATGAAATCAGTCGGTTCCAACAAACAAAAATCAATACGACATATTTGAAGGATTAAAACAATCTTCTGCACCGGCCGAGATACGATTTTTCACCTCCCGACACGGATTGATTCAGGAAATCCCAAAGCGTTGCGAGTCCGCTTGTGATTTTTCTTAAGAATATTAGAATGCCAGCGTAGTCTGAAATGTAAACATTTACGTACTTTTATAAAAGAATGTTATTTATTTATTAATTTCACTTATGGTCAGAACGAGTGGACAATGCGGGCGGTGCTGCAAGCAACGAGTACTACGCATTTACTACAAGATAAAGATGAAAGCAATCGTGGTCTTGACGTGTACGCGCGACTTTCAACGTCGTTCGACCGTTCCCGTCATGGCAGTCATCGATTTCATCTTCGATTAAGCTAACGATTCCGGAGAAGGCCATCGTAGTCGTTAAAACACAGCTAGCGCGACTACCAGCTCGCACCAAGCGATCGAGGATTAAATCGATTCTCCGAATGCTTTTCGGAGTCTCTATCTGACATCCCTGAAATCATTCACCCAAATTTCGTTCTCGATTTCATCTTCTTTCTGATAAGAACGAGCGGACAAGTCGTGCAGTATCGCAAGCCGCCAATACAGCGACAGAATCATTATTTGTGTGTTAGAGATGAAATCGACATTGTACTTGGCGTTTCTGCGGGACTGTCAACGTTGTTCAATAGTCCTCGTCATTGCATTCGTCGATTTCATCTTCGATCGAGTAAACGATTTCGGAGAAGGGCATGTTATGTCGTTCAAACGCAGCTCGAGCGACTACCAGCTCGTATCAAACGAGCAAAGATGAAATCGATGCTCCGAATGCTTTTTGGAGCCTCAATCGGACATCCCTGAAATTATTCACCCAAATATATTCTCGATTTCATCTTCTTTCCAGCGAGAGCCAGCGGAGAATTCGTGCGGTGCTACAAGGTGCACAAACGGGGCCAGGATCATTATGTACGTGATAAAATTGAAATCAACGATAAGTTTGACGTTTCTGCTCAACTTTTAACGTCACTCGACCATACCCGTCATGGCAATCATCGATTTCATCTTGGATCAAGCAAACGATTCCCAAGAAGTGCATGGTGCGTCGTTGAGACGCAGCTCGAACGACTGCCACCAGGGACGATGCGATCAAAGATGAAATCGGTATCAAGCGGTTAAAGATGAATCCGATGCTCTGAATGGTTTGTGTTATCTCAATTGTGCATCCCTGACATGATCCACTCAAATTCTTTATCGATTTCGTCTTATTTCCAGCCAGAGTGAGTCGTGCGGTGCTCTCGTCGGAAATAAGGTGAATTTGAGAACGAATTTGCCTGATTCATTTTCGGGATTCCCGATGGAAACTCTGAAAAGCATTCGGAGCATAGATTTCGTCATTGTTCGCTTGGTGCCAACTGTTAGCCGCTCGAGCTCGGTTTCAACGACGCACCATGCCCTTCTCCGGAATTGTTTGCGTGATCGAAGATGAAATCGACAACTACCATGACGGGGTCAATCGAACGACATTGAGTCGCGCAGATACACCAAGCGCAATGTCGATTTCATCTTTATCACGTTAATAATGACCCTGTCGTCGTACTTGCAGTTTATAGTACCGCACGCATTTTCCGCTCGCGCTTGCCGCAAATAAGATGAAATCGAGAACGAATTTGGGTGAATAATTTTAGACATGTCCGATTGAACATCCAAAAATCATTTGCAGCATCGATTTCATCTTTGATCGTTTGGTACGAGCTAGTTGTCGCTCAAGCTGTGTTTTAACGACGCACCATGCTCTACTCCGGCATCGTTAGCTCGATCGTGTAATAAATGAACACTTTATTACTCGAAAATATGCTTTATTAATTATGATAACTGAGGAGGACGCGTCGGGCGTGGCTCATACCTGTAGCCATCTTTTTCGCTCTCTCTGTCGTACGGCGTTGCCGCTAGGTGGCTACATAAGCTCGATCGTGACATCTTCTCTTTTTTTTAAACAGTATAAGAATAATATGAAGAATGGAAATTCGGGTACAGTATTTAAGTAATATAATCCTTAAGATAGCCGGGTCGGGTAATTACACGTCCACTACGAGTGGTTGCTCGAGGCGGTGGAGCGTTTGCGTTCGGAGCTTCCGCAATTGCAGGGCTTTCGGCTGGAAGCTACTGCTCGGTTTCACGCGTTTCGCTGACGTTGTTCTGGGTTTCCTGATACGTTTCGTCGTTGCGCGTGAGTTCGACGGAATAGTTTGGTGGCTGTTTAACTTTAAAGTTACCGTTATGGTCTCGATTGAGACATTTTCTGTTTCGAGTTAGTATTGCTCCAGACTCCTTCATAACTTCGTACGCGCGCGGTTTATCGCTTTTGTTGATGACTATTCCGGGTTGCCAGGTGTTGTCTTTGTTCTGTATTCTTACGGTTTCGCCTGGCGTTAGCTCCGGAAGATTTCTTGCTCGTTTCTCGTGGAAGTATTTCTGTGACTTTTGCTTTTCGACTAATTTATCTCTGATCAGTTCGTTTTCGGGACGGGAATTCTCTAAGAAATCCGGTAGTACTCCGCGAACATTTCTGTTAAGGGACAACACCACTGTGACGGCTTCAAAAATTCGATTTTTTGAAAACCATCTAGAAAAATCTAAAATACATTGAAGATTAAGATGCCGTTGGACCCAGGTCGAAAAAATAATTATTTTCGGAGATATTGAATATTTTGTGGAGCGGTGCAGCGCTCCGTGACGCTCGGGGTCCCGGCAATTACGCCAGTCTTCGAAAATTTGAGCAGAGACGATTTGCTGCAGCGTTGTTTGGGCGGCTTCACGCAAAACAACAACGAAAGCTACAACAAATCAGTTTGGGCAATAGCCCCCAAGTGTCACTCCGGGAGCAAAAAAATCGTCGATATTGCAGCTGATATCGCGGTATTATTATTCAATGATGGCCTGAGAAGCCTCATGAAAGTTTTGGAGACGTTGGGGATAACTATCGGCCCAAATTGTTTCAATTTTTGCGTTGAAACCGACGCAGCGCGGATCGAGCTGGCGGAGCGCTCGCTCACAGACGCTGCAAAAGAGGCAAGAAGAGCCTCTACAAGTTCGAGAAAAGATGCTAGGGACAATCATTTGCTTGTTGAAGGTCAGCTATATGGTGCCGGCATCGCTGATTAAAGGTAAAAAATTTTTTTTCCAATTTATCGCATAAATTAACAAACCTAAAACTTTGAACGCGTTTTTCTCAAAACCACTTTCTTGAGTGCGGCACGCACCAGAACTCGAGCAATTTTTATCCGATCGACTTCAAATTTGGACTGCATCAATAAAACTAGATTATCTAAAGAAGTACATAGGATTTTTTCGATATATCAATAATAAAAAAAGTTATAGCCTATTTTCGACGAGAAATTTTGCTCGAAAATCGTCCTTTAATTTCAAAAGCGTGCCTATTTTTTAAAAATCAATATTTTTTCAAATCCCTGTGTACTTCTCTTCAAAATATCATATTATTAACGAAAACACTCGGTATTTTTTTTCAGATCGACTTTGAAGAGAGTTCTGCTGCGTGCCGCGAACCACTGCAGAGGCAACAGTACCTGACGCGGGAGCTTCCCCAGCGTCACCATGCGGCGTGAAAAATTTGAAATTTTTTTTTATGTATCTTCAATAAACAACGAACAAAACAAAATAAAAAAAATTCGAATATCTCTTTTTTTCCCACAAAAAAAATTCTTGAAAAATGGCAAAAAAACAGGGGGTCACAGTGGTGTTCTGCCTTAAACATTAACCTGTTCGGAGACTCGATATAATGAGAAATCGGCGTATTACGAAGTTCTAGTAATGCTAAATACGGATCCTTCCCGTCCTCTTTTGCTTTTTTTAACATGTTCTTTATCGTTTGCACAAATCGCTCGACTAATCCGTTGCTTCTCGGATACGTGGGACTCGACGTTATATGCTCAAAACCCCAGGCTTTCGCGAATTCTTTAAATTTTTGGCTACTAAATTGCGGTCCATTGTCAGATCTTACTACCTTTGGTATTCCGTGTCGCGCGAACAGAAATTTCATCGTCACAATTGTCGTTTCACTCAATTCGTTTTGCAGTAGTCCTATCTCTACGTATTTAGAGTAATAATCGACCATTATTAGATACGCTGAGCCTTGGTAATAGAATAGATCGACAGCTACACTTTCCCAGACGTTACTCGGTACTTTGTTTGGAATTAATGTTTCGTTTTGGTGACTTTTTTTATATTTCTGGCATACTGCACAATCTGTGATCGTCTCTTGTATTTGTATATTCATTCTCGGCCAGAAAACGATATCGCGGGCTCTATAGTTGGTCTTTTCAATGCCCATATGATTGTAATGTAATTTTCCCAGAATTTCCTTACGCAATCGATCAGGGACTACTACGCAGTTATTCTTAAATAGTAAGCCCTCTGACTCGAAAAGCTCGGAGTGGTATGTATGATACGGCTTGGCAATCTCGGGTACGTCTTTAATTTCTTTTGGCCAGCTCGTACGAATCAGGTTGATCACCGTTTGCAATTCGTTATCGCTTTCGGTTTCTGCTACGAACTCTTTCTTTTTCTTGTCGCTCATACATTTAGACAGCACTACATTCAAGATGTGCGTGTTTATGTCATCGTCGTCGTTCATCTCTCTTAGATGTGCACGCGAAAGACTGTCTGCAATTAACAAATCTTTACCGGGTTTGTAGATGATCTCGATTTCGTACGGTTGCAAGCGCAAACGCATTTTTTGGAGCCTTACAGGAATGTCAGCTATCGGTTTCTTTGAGATAGGTACCAGAGGTTTATGATCGCTCTCTACGACTATGGGCTTTCCTACTATATATTGGCGGAATCTCTCGCACCCATACACTATCGCGTACATTTCTTTCTCGATTTGGGCCCAAGCTTTTTGGGACGTCGTGAACGCTTTTGAAGCATAAGCTATCGGTAGATTGTTTTGTAAGAGGACTGCTCCTACCCCGGTTCCACTGGCGTCTACGCTCAGTGTACAGTCAGTGTTTGTGTTATAGTACTGTAGCACTGGATTACTAGTTAATCTCTCTTTCATTTTTTTAAACGCGACCTCGTGATTTTCATCCCATCGGAATTCCACTCCTTTTTTTATTAATTCTCTCAATGGGGCCGTCACATCGGTTAAGTTCGGGATGAATTTAGCTACGTAGGTTATCATGCCTAGCAATCTTTCCACCCCTTTGGTGCCAGTCGGTCTCTCCATTTTCGTCACGGCTTGGATTCTTTCTGCATCTATTCTTATTCCCTCACTCGTAAAAATGTGACCTAGGAACTTTACGTTATTTTTCCCGATTTTGCATTTAACCGGGTTAAACTTGACTCCATTTTCTCTGGCTTTTGCGAAAACTCGTTGCAAAGTTCTACTGTGTTCTTCTTCGTTTTGTGCCCAGATTATTATATCGTCGATATAAACTTCGACATTCGGAATGTCACTAACATCTGTTTGTATAACCTGTGAAAGATCTCAGGGGCCGTTTTAATACCATAAGGCATTCGCAGAAAGCAGTACCGACCGAAGGGCGTTTGGAAGGTCGTTAGCTTAGAGCTCGCCTCCGATAACTCAACCTGCCAAAAAGCTTTGGACGCGTCTAAAACTGTGAAGATCTTCGCGTTTGACATTTTTGAAGCTATTTCCTCGAACGTTGGTAGCTTGTAATGCTCCCGAAGTAGACGCGAATTCAAGTACTAAGGGTCTAGGCAAACTCTGAGCGAATTGTCCGGTTTTTTTACGAGAACAACCGGGTTCTCGAACTCTGTCGGTTCGTCAATTCGCCTGATAATTCCGTCTCGTTCCATACACAACAATTCCGACCGATAGGCCTTTAGTACTTTAAAAGGGACCTTCCTGCAAGGCTCTATTTTTCCCACATACCCTGGCTTCATTTTGAAATCGTAGACATACTCGAGCTTGCCGATGCCTTCGAATAGGTCTTTATTTTCTGGAATCAGATTCTTTGTTCCCTGAACCTTGTTTACTCTTACGTTCGCTACTCGAGTCAATAGATTTAATTTTTTAATGCTCGGTAATCCCATCAGGGGCGTCGTTTTTTCGCAACCTACTACGTAGAATAAGAGATTTTCAGTTTTATTTTTAACTTCGCACGCCAACTCTACTTTACCGATAATTGTGAGATTCGATCCGTCGAAATTTAATAGTTTTTGACCGGTAGCTTCGAATTGTTTTTTCGGACCGGCTTCCCGATACTCGTTTATACCAATCACGTTCGCTCCGGCAGTGTTCGCTACTGCTGCTGTCTCTGCTGCCCTCTGCCTCTGTTGCCGCGGGATTGGTTGCGCCCTCTACCGGACGATTGCTGCGGCTGTGTCGTTTTTTCTTTTGGTTTTGTTTGCACGGCATCTATCTTCTCGGTAGTTTTCAGCGTTTCGATTCGCTGATTGGCTAACTCGGCTGCTCTACACAACTGCGTACACCGATCGAAACTCAAATTTTCCTCACGCAGGAGCCGATCCTTCAACTGCGTGTTCCTTATGCCGCTTATTATGCGATCTTTTATTAGGCTGTCTTTCGGGGCCCCGAACGAACAATCTTGACTCAGCTTCTTCAAGTCTGTCAAGAAATCTTCAAATGGTTCGTCCGGTTTTTGGACACGCTGGAAAAACACGTGTCGGCACACACTCTCGTTCTTCTTCGGCACACAGAAGTTCTTGAAGGCTTCCACGACTTTGTCGTAGTTCTTGGCGTCCGCTTCACTGAGCTCGAATGTATCATATTTTTCTTGAGCTTCCTCCCCTATCGCATGAAGCAAGATAGCAATCTTCACTTCGGCTGCTTTGTTCTTGGCTTCTGTGGCTTGTAGATATATACAAAACTTTTTGTGCCACTTTTTCCAAGTTTCAGAAACGTTCCCACTGAACGACAAAGGTTCCGGCGGCTTCAGGTTTAGTGAATGCTGCGCCATGTTTTTTTCGTCGCTAGCGATTGTCGATGACTTGTCACCGTCGGGATTCTCGTTTTTTTCGGCGCTCACTATCGTGTCGTCTAGGGCGTCTTCAAATTCACTTGTACCGTCGTGTCCAGACTGCGCCATGTAATAAATGAACACTTTATTACTCGAAAATATGCTTTATTTATTATGATAACTGAGGAGGACGCATCGGGCGTGGCTCATGCCTGTAGCCATCTTTTTCGCTCTCTCTGTCGTACGGCGTTGCCGCTAGGTTGCTACATAACCTCGATCGTGACAGATCGAAGATGAAATCGATGACTGTCATGGCGAGGACAGTCGAACGACGTTGAAAGTCGCGCGAATACGTCAGGGGCAACGTTGATTGCATCTTCATCACGTAAACAATGCGTCGTACTCGCAGCTTGCAGCACCGCCCGAATTGTCCACTTGCTCTGACGGCGAGTAAAATGAATACATACATAAAGTTCTTTGATAAAGTTTCGCTAATTTCGACGTCTTGGACTCCGCTGATTTTCGTCTTCCGGAACCGACTGTTTTAGTCCTCCGTAATGTTGAAATGCAAAGATTGCCCTCATGTTTCCTAACCCAGCTCGAACATATTTCGAATTAATATTCGTTTTGAAAAATTTATTTCACGAGATAAATCCGACTATAGTACAAGACGGAGTGGTCGAATAAGAAATGGAATCCGGCAAAGATCCAATCCTCGAAATCTAAGCGTTAAATTATTGAGAGTTTGGTAATGAAATTGAGGTCCACTCAAAATTCGCTAGTTTTATTAATTTTTATTTCTCAAGGAAACAAAATTAATCGGCACCCCAATGGATAATCACGGTAAAATTCTTATCGGCTGCTGTCGTATTGCGTGTCAAAGTTTTTCAAATTTTACGGTGATTATCCACTGAGAGTGCATATTATTTTTGTTTTCTTAAGAAACAAGAATTAACAAAATCAGCGAATAACCAATGGTTCTCAAGTTTCGAAATGCAGAGCAATTTTTTTAACGTATTGAAAAAAACGATAGGTGAATTCTTATTACTAAGCTCCTAATAATTTGCCGATACCCAAATGAGGAACGCTTCGCATTTCCTCATTTGGGGCGGCAAACCTAGTCGCTTCCGGAAAGCGACAATTGATACGACTTTGTTGAGGATTGAAACAGATTTCACCGCCTGAAATACGACTCTTCACGTCCCTTTACGGATTGATTCCGGAAATCCAAGAGCTTTGGGACTTTGTTTGTGGTTCCTCTTAAAAATATTAGAATACCAGCGTAGCCCGAAACGTCGAAATTTGTGCAACTTTTTCAAAGAATTTCGTTTCTTGTTCAATTTACTTATGGTCAAAGCGAGTGGACAATTTGGGCATCGCTGCAAGTTGCGGGTACGGCACATTTTTTTACGGAATAAATATGAAATCATCGTTGCGCTTGACGTTTCCGCGCAACATTCAACGTCGTTCGACCATACCCGTCATGGCAATCATCAATTTCATCTTGAATCAAGGAAACGATTCCCAAGAAATGTTTACCAACTGGCATCAAAGCAGCAAACACGAAATTGATACTTTAAATGGTTTTTCGAGCCTTAAAGCGGCCATCTCATCTGACTGGTCCAAAAATATTTCCGTGTTATACGGACCTGGTGTAGCAGGCTAATGGTGAATCAACTTTTTCTTTGTGCAAATCGTACTTTAATTTTTAACCGCGTTTTTCTCCAAACTGTATTTTTCAAATTGCCTTAAAAATTATTGAACGGAGTTCGCTCGAATTTTTATGGTATAGTCCGCACACCTATAGTTTTCATCCGAACTAGAACATTTCTGATACCTGCCATCGTTCGTTTTAAGCTGAAAAAGTCGAAAAAAATGTCGAAACTTGGAAGTTAACTCTTAGAACCGAGCCAAAAGTCCATTTTTCAATACTGTTACTTTACTCTAGTTCCGCTGACAGCCTCAAGTCTACAAATTAAAATACCGTTTAATTTTTTTATTTCAGATGAGTAAAACCTTCGCAATCGTGACAGTTGTCAACCGATTCTTTTTACACCCGAGTGTCTTCCGAACGGTCTTACGTGGATTCAACTCGTTACTTGTGTTTGATAAAATTTTGAGGGTCTGTAAAAATGTGGATAAATGAGTGGTAAAAATTCTAAGATCGTGCGTTTTAATGGTCCATACAAAAAAAAATCACAAAGAAAGCCAAAAAAAATGTCTGTCTAATGGGATGACCCCTTTACTCCCTGGAATGAACATGTACCCAAATTCGTTCTTAATATCATGATATTTCCGTTTAGAGCGAGTAGACATTTCATGCGGTGCTGCAAGCTGCCAGTACCACAAGATCGTTGTTTACCTGATAAAGTTGAAATTGATATTGCGCTTGACGTTTCCGCTCGCCTTTCAACGTCGTTCGACCGTTCGACCGTCATGGCATTCATCGATTTCATATTCGATCAAGCAGGTGATTCCCAAAAAGCGCATGGTGCGTCGATTAACTGCAGCTCGAGCGACATTACATTGGTAAAATGTCATTAGATTCTTGATTTGTTGACGCATTTTCGCTAAACGTCGATTCAAAGTCGTAAAACGCCCAGTAAAAGTGCAACTTACTGTTCGAAAACAAGGCGGTGTATTTGTTAGTGGCGTCGACATTTTTTTCCTTATCACTTGCTGTCGTGATGCTGTCTCGATCTCTAATGACGGTTGCCCAAACACTCTGCCCACAATATTGACCACAATATCGATGCACAACGCATGAAGATGACTCACAAACTTGTGCTGGAAGTACGATCATTATATGGCGCAAACAAGGCAGATCAAACGTACCATTAAAAACTCGAACTAGTAGTCGATACATCTAAGCACTTTCCTACAATTTTCTTCTTAAAATCACGATTGTAGAGAAACGCCGCGTTTTAGAAAAAAATCAAATAAAACAGATTCCTCTATCAATTAGCAAATTAAAAAAACGATCTCATTAATTTCTTCGATAACTCCAATAGTAAGTAAGATATGAACAACGAAGTTTTATCTCCTTATCTGCCACCTTTCGTTCCATCTGCCTCTCTGAGTAAAGCACCTTTGAAATGCTGTCAAAAATTGAAAAATTATCCGAGTTCAATCAATCCAGCGGCAGTTTTTAGTGCAGACGATCGTGAAGAACATACGCGCAGAGCGGACTTTCAAATCGAAGCGAAAACGAAACAAGCAGCGATTGACAGTTATCTTTAGCGGAGAGGCGAGAGAATTTTTTATTCAAAATTTGTTTGTTATAAGTACTGATCGATGTATTTTTGGTCTCTGAATACGAATTCCCGATTTTCCATGAAACCAGCAATTACTATTAAAATTGTCGAGCGTGTATGAAACACGTTTTTTGCGTTTGGCCGGTGTAGCTTTCAGCTATGATAACATTTCTTTAATATTTATAGTGGTCGGAGATTTTTCTTTCGGATAGACAGTGGTGATAGTGAAAAAATGACATAAAAAATTTCAGTCCCACAACACTCAGCGCACTAGTTCATAATCGCCATAAATGTGAAATCTTAAATGGCACGAGGGATTTTGACAGGTTCCCGACAATGCTTTTGGGGCTTTATTCGTTTCGATATCTCGGTTCGTTTACCCGTAAAAAATTATCCAGAGAGAAACGGCCAAGAGTATGGAAATACTCTTACAATAGATTCATGAAAATCTATTGTGTTAATTTGCATCGTGCGAAAAGTTATTGTCGCACGATGCATCAAGTGGCAGTTTTTAGAGCACACGATTGCGACGATCATGCGCCTAGAGCGCAGTTTCACGTCAATACGGAAAATAAATGAGTGGTAATTAAGTCAAGACATTTTTTTCAACCAAGAGGCGAACGTTTTATACTTTTAATATTTTTTATAGGTCTCAATTGATATACTTTCACCCCATACACGCATACGTTGCGGGCAGCCGGTCTCGCGAAAGCGTGAAGCTAGAAGGACGATCGAGGTGCCATCGAAAAGCACTTGAGAAGTTCTTCATGGATCTCAAGCGTTATCGGCTTCAACAAAAAGAACAAATATTTTGTAACTTTGCATAAATGAAAATCCATATTTTACAAAACGTTATGCCCGACAGACATGAACCCACAAAGCCCCCTAAAATGAGCACGGAGCATTCCAGAAAGGTATGGGCGTGCCGTATAAGATGTGCGGCGGAAGCAAAATTGACTGCCGGCGCGCAGAGCGAGCCTATCTACGTTTTCTCGGCGGAACAACTTCGATTTGAGCGAGTGTAGTTAAGCCACATTTACTTGGATTAATAAGCCAATATTGTGTAGAATGTATGCTCGCCATAGTTATTAAAATGCTCTTGGTGTGTACCGAAAATAAATTTTACTGAAACAACAGAGTTGTATTTCTTCGAGTAAAATCCCGAAAAGAAGCAAATGATTTGCAGAACATGAGATATTTACTGAAAAAAATGGTCAGTCACGATTGAGCTCGCCTCAATTCGTTCCAATACCCTAATCCTTGTAATTTCTGAAAGACGTTATGCTGTTTTAACCACGTTAAAACTGTTTTTTCAGCTATAAACGAATATGCATCATATTTTTGAAAGTTCTAAGGATTTTTTAAAAGTATTTCCAAAAAACGACTTTTTGAAAATTTTACAGTGGTGTCCTCACTTAAAGGCCATTGAGAATTTGCGGAAAACAGTTCTAAAGTTGTCGATGCATTTTCATGGAGCACTATGACCACGGACGCAAGTGAGACAAGTGACTCTTGAGAAAACATTTACGACTCTTTCCCGTCGCTTTGAGCCATTCTGCCACCTCTACCTTTCGTGCTGTCATCTCCTCGTCAATGTGAATTTCGAATTCCGTCGTGCGTATAATCCGTCGTGTGAGTGTAATCGGTTGTGTGCCTCTAATCGGTTGTGTGTCTCTAATCGGTTGTGTGTGTGGGTGATTCATCGTGTATATGTAATCGGTCGTGTGTCTATAATCGGTTGTGCGTCTGTTATCCGTTGTGTGTGTGTGTGTCACTCGTCGTGCGTCTGTATCCGTTGTGTGTGTGTGTGTGTGTCATTCGTCGTGTGTCTCTAATCGGTTGTGCGTCTGTAATCCGTTGTGTGTGTCATTCATCGTGTGTCTGTAATCCGTTGTGTGTGTGTCATTCGTTGTGTGTCTGTAATCCAGTGTGTGTGTGTTATCCGTCGTGTCTGTGAATTGGCAGATTGGCAGAAAATGGCAGGATATTCCTGCCGCGAGTACAGCGACATGATCGCCATGTACGGATGCAACAATTTTAGTGCTCGCGCTGCGGGGCCGCAATACGCCGAAAGATGGCCGGAACGGCGCCGACCATCGTATCGTGTGATTGCGGCGGCTTTTCACCGATTAGCCGCCACCGGCAATGTAATGCCTGACCATGCGAATGCAGGTCCGCCAAGAGTGGTCCGCAATAATGCGAATGAAGATCGCGTTTTGAACGCATTCGCGGAGGATCCGCCGCTGAGCATCCGTGGAGTGGCGCGGATGCTCAATCTATCTTACGGCACCGTGCAACGCATTATGAAGACTGAGCGCATGCACGCGTTCCACTACACGCGTGTACAGGGATTGTGTCAACAAGACTATCCCGCGAGGCTCGCATTTTGCTGGTGGCTGATCGAGCCCCACGAAGCGGATAGGACCTTCTTCGATCGTATTATTTTTACAGATGAATGTAATTTTAATAGAAGCGACACGTGGAACTTCCACAATTCGCACTGGTGGGCACCTGAGAACGAAAATCCGTACGTGATTATGCCAGGCAAACAGATGCGATGCACCTCAGTGCACCTCTGGGCTGGGATCACCGGAGGAAAACTGGTTCGTAGATGAATAATTTTTGATAAATATATATGTCGTTGGTCTTGTAGTTTCACGAGCACATGGACACATCAGTCAAAATTTCTTACCGCACTAATAGTTAGATAGCGGACTCAAAAATAAAGATGATTATATTTCCCAAGTGGCCTTTTGAAGTGGACATCTTTACCTTTAATTTGCTTTTTTAGAGAATTTTCTACGACGTTTTTTCGCCCCGGTACTCACTTTTGAAAATTGACATTTTCCGGCTATTTTTTGGCTGTGGAAAATAAACTGTAACGTTTGTGAACAAATTTTTCTTCTGTTTTTTCCATGGTAAAGTTAAAAAGGATGTCAAAATCTAAATAATTTTTTTTTTAAGCCTCGTACATTTTTTATTTGCCTCAGTAATGCATTTTCGCTTAAAAATACATGTTTTAGGAGAAAAGCGCCATCGAAGATAAAAGAAAGGTAAAGGGTAAATAAGAAGGATAAAAAGTTGGATGGGTTCACACTAGTGTGGCCAGAATTTATCAGAATTTTTTTTTGTACATTTTTTTACCCTTTTTGGTTGGAACTTGAATGAGTGGAGAGGATCCATTTCGGAATTACAGAGTCTAGGACAGTATATTGACAAAGGAAATTTGTTTACATTCTTATTTTTAATTAACTACAATTTTTTAGACTTTTTAATTTTTATTCTTTCATTTTCATTTATTAATTTTAATTTCCAAAAATAAAAAAAAAACCTCTAAAAAATTGTAGTTCATTAAAAATGAAAATTCAAGCAAATTTCCTTTCTTAATGTATTGTCCCAGACCATATAATCCCCAAGTAAAGCCTCTCCACTCATGAAAGTCTCAATAAAAAATGGTTAAAATGAAAATGTAAAGACATTTCCTTTCTCAATAATTTGTCCCAGACCACACAATTCCCAAGTAGAGCCGCTCCACTCATCAAAATCCCAACAAAAAATAGTAAAAAAGAAAATCTCCGAAAGAAATTCTGAAAAGATTCTAGCAACTGCAATGTGAACCCATGCAACTTTTGACTCTCTTGACATTGGCTCTGAAATACTATAGTTTTTCGATGACACCTTTTTTCTAGAACGTGTTTTTTTCAAGTAGAAATACAATACTGAGGCGAAAAAAAATCGAAAAACAATATTGTAAGTTTCGATATCCTTTGTAAGTTTACCATAGAATGAACCGAGAAAAAAATTTTCTACGAACTTCGCAGTTCATTTTCGACGGCCAAAAAACAGCCGAAAAATGCCCACGTTCAAAAGTGCGTAGCAGATCAAAAAAAAATCGTAGAGAATTTTCTACAAAAGCAAAATAAAGGCTAACTTGTCCTCTTTAAAATGGCGCTTGGGAAATGTAATTATCTTTATTTTTGAGTCTGCTATGAAACTTTTAGTGCGGTAAGAAATTTCGACTAGTGTATGCAAACTTTTGGTCGGTAGTGTGTACTTTTTGACATTCAAGGGAAGGACCAGCCGTTCATGACACCGATTTTCTTTTAACTTCAAACACTTCTATATATCGAATGGGACCATATACTGTGCAAGCAGTAAATCGCAATACTGAACTATTTTGGAGAAAATGGTGGGCGAATTTTGCGCAGACAGCGTTTTTTTTCAGCCGTAAGCATAAGGCGCCCGTAGCGCAGCAGGCAGCGGCTCAAACTCATAACCGCGGTGTTGGTTGACCGAATCTCATTCCGACGACTTTTTTTTCAATCTAAGCCATTTTTTTTTCTTTTTAGTTTTTATCATTCTAAAGGGTATATTAGTTTGATTTTTATCAAATCATTTTTTTCGTGAAATAAATTTTTCTTTATTTCTTCTTTAATGAACCTATTTTTTATTGTTATGATGGAGTTTGTATCATTGCGATGGGACGATTTTTTCTCAATTTATAATTGTGATAATAAACTTCATGTGTTTGGCGTACAAAAAACATGTAGAAACAGGCGAAAAAGTAACATCCCCCAAAACACTCCAACTGAGGGTAGGGAATTTAATCCGATCAGTGTAGCGCTTTTTTGCGCCACACTGATCGGATTAAATTGGATGGATGGGGGGGGGGGGGGCGATTGACTTAATTTTAAAAAATACTCGGAAACGCCATCCTTAAAATCTGAAAAAATTCACGCTCAAAGCTTCGATTTTACAATAAAATTTTGAAATATAACTTACACCAAATTATGAATAATAATAAACAAATTAACTCGTAAAAAAAGTGTAATTCTTTGAACAGTTGAAATTTCCGGCCGGGTCAAATGACCCCCCCCCCCCCGCTCCCTACACGGATCGGGTTAACAAGGATTTGTCCATAGATGTCAAAGGATTGCAACTTAATTTTTTCAACATTTCACCCGCAAGGCCCCAAAAGATAAGTCAATAAAATCAACCCATTTCTCAGTCCCGGACCCACCCTGCGGGGAAAGGTGAACACCCGGCAAAATGATATCTTCCAATGTACATAGATTGCGATTAAAATTTTACTCACATTTACTTCGTGGAGCTCGAAAAATTAGTAAAAAGTAGACTAGTAAATTCGCGAGTCCTAGAACCCACCCCTAGAAAGGGGTAAAGCATTGAAAAAATGTTATCTCCGAAAGATCGATGCATGAATCTTCACTTTTTCGATATTAACATTGTAGAGCTTCAAAAACGAGCCCACAAGAATTTGGCACAATTTTTGAGTCCCGAACGCAACCCTTGGGAGGGCATGAAAACTCGGAAAAATGGTATCTTCCAATGTTTGAAGACTGCTGTTTTCCTTTCTCGACATTTACGCCCTTCAGCTTTAAGTACAGACCAATTTTGAGACTTTTCAAGTCCCGCAAGCAGCCCTTGGGAGTTGATGAAAAATTCGGCATAATTGTATTTCTTAAGGCGTTACCCCCACTTGTAGCGCAAAAAAAGGCCTTTTTCATGATTTTTTTTAAAGAAAACTACAAAACTTTTTTAATCGATCAATATACCATCTTAAAGAACACATCTTGAAGAACTTTCAGTAATTTTTTTATTGAAAAATATTACATTGTTTAGTGGCAAATGGCCGTCAATGAAATAATGTTTTTATATACACGGTTTGCGGTGACCAACATTGCGGCGAAGTGGATTATCTGAAAAAAAATGCGGATGGATTTAGTCAAATATAAGTATAAACTAGTCTTTAATCGAAGGATTTTAAAAAATATTCATTTTTCACAAAATGGCGGACAGTCAAAGTTAATGGTTCGATTTTAACGAAAAACAACGGCCGTTTTTTGGCTATAAAACGGCCATTTTTTTTCGAAAAAAAAAATCGAACGATTAAAGACTACATTTTTATGTGTTAAATAAGCCTGCAAAATTTCAAGCGGATCGGTTCATTAGTGTTCGAGTAATCTTGGTCACCGACTTCAGAAATGCCATTTTGAGAAAAACGCGTTTAAAGTTTCAATTTCAGTTTACACGAAGAAAATATTTTTTTTTGTAAACTTACATAGAGTCATCTATTCCGGGCCCATACAGAAGTTCTTCCGCCGACGATGCCGCTTGCAAAACGGAAATTTGGTGTTGCCTTCGTAACATTCTTCCTTCACGAGTGCTCTCGGCCGCACGTCTCTCTGCCAGTGCAATCCGTGCTTCGTCCATTTTATCAGCGTATTCGTGCGCGTTGTGTCCACAGCTCACTCCGATTGAGTTCAAATAAAATAATAATGATTTTGAACCTTCGTTGAATAGTCCAACGGCAATATAAGCTGCTAAATTTACAACGATTGCTCCACTCGAGACGATTTTTGGGCTGATTTTCCAAATAAGTTGGTTGAAGCTTTCGTTGTTATTTTGATTGAAGCCACCGACGCATCTTTCGAGTAAAGTTTCCTTACTCAGATCGTTGTATATAGGTCTGATGGCATCCAATACATTTGATGGAAGTGGTTTGTAATCGTGTTGGAATAATTAATAAATCCATACATGGTCTGCTTGTTTTCCATTCATATGTTAAGTGGTTGCATTAACAATCTGTATTTTCTTTAAATATTTTTTAAGGAATAATCCTGTAAAAACTAAGAATAAAAACCTAAAGAAACATACATTCAAGCGGCAGATTTCAATGTAGCCACTAAATATTTTATTCTTTTCCGTGCCCCTCGATAATGTAGACAACTTGATATTGTATTAAATACATTTCAGATTGGACCATATCAATACGAAGGCACGATGACTGGAACTAAATACTGCCAATTTCTCCGGAGGCATTTCCGGCGGCTTTGTTTGCGGGCCGGTGTTACCCCCGTCGAATTGGCCCAATCATTTTATCAGCACCATGGTGCACCGGTCCACACAAGCGGAGCAGCACAGGCGATGCTTCAAGAGATATTCCCCGATCGGCTCATCGGTAGAGGTGGCGTCGTGAATTGGCCCGTACGATCCCCGGATTTAAATCCTCTCGATTTTTTTTTGTGGGGCCACATACAGGCGCTCGTCTACAGGGCCCCTATCGAGAGCCGATTGGACCTAGAAATTAAAATCGATCGCTCCGTCACGCCGGAAATGCTGCAACAAATAAAGCGCAGCTTAATAACGCGGGCTCGATGCTGCATTGAGATGGAAGGAGGGCACTTCGAACACCTTTTAGGTTAAAGTAAGATGGCAGATACGATTGTTTACCATGCTCCATAGTATATAGAAATATCCTTCTTCCTGCTACAAGTAAAAAAAAAATTTCCCCTGCTAGATCGGACGTCGTGCGTTATTATAAGAGGAAAGGAGGGATGCGTCGTGCAGGCAGACGACTTCCGCCAACGTTCCCGAAGACGAGTCCGTCAACGTGGGAGGGTCATCTGTACAGACGTTTTTTTACGAAACTGTTTATAGAAAATTAAACGGTTTATCGAATTTAGGCGAAGAACATCGCAATATTGACCAAAAATGATCAGATTTTTTGTGTGTCCTCACAATAAAAAAGGCGGCGCTACAGCTCCTCGGAGATGATTCTTTTTTTTGGTTTTGTTTGGGTGTTCCTTCGAAGGTGTAGTCTATGTTCTATGTTCTATGTTCCTTAGAAGGTGTAGAAGTACACTATGAAAGGATTTTTCGAAAATAAATTCTTAAGGGGATGAAGTAGGGTATGAAAGATTGTATGGAAAATTATATTCCTTGCGTCAATTAATTTGAAACTCGGTATAAATATTCTTCAAAGGAAATAATAAAACGCATATTTTATGATTTTTTTAAACGCCTAATGCGGTGTGCTACTTCTAATGAAGTTTCTATGAGTCAAATTCTACGCGGGCGAAAGCTAGTTGTTTATAAAGGCTTGATTTTAGGAAGAGCTCCTTGAGGTTAGTGAATATTATTTGATTAATAAAAACATTTTCGTAGAAATTAAAATATTTTTATTATTTTTAATATCGATTATTGTTTATTATTTATTAATTATTCATTATTTATTTATTTATTTATCTATTATTTATTATTTTTAAATTTTATTTATTTTAATTTAAAATGTCCACCTTCCGAACGGCACAACCGACCCCTTGATCGGTACAACACGCCCCACTGCAGGATCAATTGTACCTCGTAGTCTCGTTCCACTAACTTGAGTCTCAGTCATAAACGATTGTAATATTGCAAATTACAAATACAAATTCGAAAACTACATTAAATTTCACACTAGATGGTCTATAAACTGAAAATCTAGGATTTCGTTTTAAGGGGCCAGTCCACTTTGGAGCCACGAAAAAAAGGCTATTTTCGCGATTTTTTTTTGAGGATTTTATAAAAGATATGAATATAAAAGTTGTTGGGCTTGATAAATAAAGTCTTGAAATACATTTAAAAAAATTTTAATCATTTTTATTCATTTTTAAGTACAAAAACTATAGTTTAACGTAACGCCTCAAAAATAAGTGGGCTAGGTAGCTCCATCACAACTCGGCAACGGCTTGTCTGAAACAAAAAAATCAAAGTCCATTAGGTTCAGTATGACACCAGCTACAAAATGACCCTCGGATATAAAGTTTTATCAAAAAATAAAAAAATGGCAGATGAAAAACTAAAAAAGGATAAAAACGCGTTTTTTTCGCAATTTTTCGCAAAAAAAAAGAGTAAAAATAAAAATTTTAAAACCATCGAGGGTCATCTTGTTGCGAATCATGTTTACAATATGTGGTTCAAATTTCAAGAGAATCGGTTCATTAGTTTTAGAGATACGATGGAGCTAGATTTTGAAAACGTTGTTTCGAGAAAAACGCGTTTGAAGTTTATACTATGAAAAACTCTTACCTAAACTCAATCAGCAATTCCTGCAAGTAGAGGAGTAATGCCAGTCCGAACGCCGGGATCTCAGGGGGGGAGCGGGGAGGGGTGCCCGCGCGGGGTACCTGCTGTGTGACGTCACGGCGCGGCGGGAAGGGCCAGGTAGTGGGGGGAGCGAGACGGCGTCTCCGGCCGAGGGGGGTGGGGGGGGGTCCACGTGTGATATAGTAAGGCCGAGTAGTGGGGAGAGGGAAGGTGTTTCCGGGGGGGGGGGGGGCAAAAGAAGTCATAATTAACTGAGAAATTTTTTAATTAAATGAAATCAAAAAATGTTTATTTTACAATAAAACTATATACAAAACACTGAATTAGAAAAAAAAAATTTTAATTAATAATGCAACAGCATTTTTTCTTATATATAGATGTTACATTAAATTGTATATGTACATGTTACATAAAATTACATTCAATTACAATAAACGAGCCGCGCGCACATGTTTGTGTGTGTGTGTGTGTGTGTGTGTGTCCATGTTTAAAAATCCTGAAGACTGCGATCATTCTGGAACAAACAAAACATGCATTTTTTAATATTAATATATGTAGGACTATAATATTTAGAATGATAGTATTTACAGATAAAACTTACGATTAACCGGGAATCCATGTAGGCATGTGGAGCACATGTTGCATGGAACAATTCGATGAAGCGGATTTCGACATGTGCTGCAGAAAATTCCACTCATCGCATTGAAGCGTTCCCTGTAGTGGCCCCGCACCGCTTTTGCTTCCACAAACATTTCCCGGTCTTCGAGGAAACATGAAGTGCAATACTTTGCCCTTTCGTTCAAGGTTATGTAGCAATAATTTATACAAAATACAGCTCGCGGATTGAGAATACGATGATGTTGCAAATCCAGTCTATATTTTTGCATATCATGGTTTTCACCATCACAATCACTTTCATAGTCTGAATCAATGAATTCCAGATAATCTCGCAATTCATCTATGTCCATGACATCTAATTCATTATCACTATCGTCATCATCATTGTTGTCGGCGATATTGTTCATTTGAACTCCACCAATTTCTTCAGGCACAGAAGGGGGGAATCCATTTAAGCAGGTCGTACACACGCTGCTTAGCACAATTTCATACAGTGGATCCCGACAGTTACGGCAAAAGATCTCACTCATTGTGTCATATGCCTCTCGGTAGTGCCCACGCACCGCTATCACTTTTTCAACCATTGCACCCATATCCAATATGCACTGAGTGCAATATTTGACACCATGAGATGGAACAAAGTAATAGTAATTGATGCAATATACAGTTTGTCGATTAAGGTTGTGAATAATTTGCAGATCCAGTCTACGTTCTCGCCTATCACGGTTTTCATCATAATCACTTTCACAACCGGATTCATTAACTTCGAGATCACTGTCCAGTTCTTCTTCTTCTTCTTCTTCTTCTTCTTCTTCTATCACATCCATCTCGTTGTCTTCATCGTCGCTGACGATATAAATCACTTCAATGTCGCGGATTTGATCAATCATTGTTGTACGTTTTTGTGCAGCACTTTTCAAAATCACTTTTGGAAATTGGAGACTGGAATGGTGAAAAATGACTACCCGAATCCTTTTTAATTAGTAGATTCTTATTGGAAGCAGTATGGGTGGGAGGAATGAGTTGCTCACTTTTCTTTCTTGCTTGAACATTGGAAAAACAAGGAAAAACGAGTTTTTTCTCATTTTTTCTCCCCACATGTTGGAAAATAGTGAGGGTGGGGGGCAGGTGTACAAACATATAGACCGTCCAAGATACCTCATCCAGGCTAAGGGTGAACGGAAATATTTTTTTTCTCAACGTTCTTTTTCTTTACCATCTACAGAGCGGGGTTATCAGAAAAGAAACACTCCATCAGTAGAGGTGGAAGCCGGCCTGCTAGGGTTCAAACATATTATGATCCCCACAAAACCGCGTTTGGTGAGAGCGTATGGGGAAATCATACAAGTGATTATGATGTTTTCCTTACTATCGCCGGAGGGTTATCAGGAAAGTAAAACTCCATTGGTAGAGGCGGATGTTGACCTGCCAGGATTCAAGCATTTCACGATCTCCATAAAACCACGTTTTTGACGATGGTGTATGGGAAAATCATACAGGTGACCGCCATATATATATTTTGTTTTTGGAATCTCGGATCCCTGTGTGAATGAATAACTTGAGCACAGGTACCCTAGCGGGTTACAGCCCTGTTTCTCTCACGTTCCTGATATCACATTAAACATTTCAGTCCATATACTGGTGATATTTATGTTTTCAATCGAGACACCGGATACCGTTACATTTTTCACCGTGAACGCAACTCACACTTACAAGCTCCCATAATATGCCTCCCTCATATCTATATTAACCGTTCTATATTTTTTTTCATGTTCTATCCCGACTGTAGCACAAAAGTCTGAGAGGGTATACTGTTGAACTTCTAAGATAGCCAGTAGAGGATAGAGACGGAAAATTATTTTTCTTTAAAAGTTGTGGAGGGTGTGACCCGCTGCTCGGAAAATTGAAACATTCGGAGTCGAGCAGTCAATTCATCCACATCGTTTTTTCTTTTCTTCTTACTTCAACCATTTTTTTGTCAAAAAACTTATAAACATGTCTAGTGATATATCAGAAGCAAGATTACGAGAACAAGCCACACTTATAAATTCAGTGGAAGAGTACAATGTGTGGGAGCATCAATACAGTGAATTCGTTGAGTTGTTGGAAAATCAAAGCCGAAATAAAGGCCAGCGATTATCGATTGGATATCGACAGTCATTAATCGCTCAAATAGCGCGACTTGAAGGTTTAAAAAACTCAGTGCGTCAACGTTTCATTCGTGAGGGTGCGGGATGTGGTGCGCGAGAAAGTGGTTTGATTTGGCGGAACATTGAAACGGCATTTGAAAATCGTGTATTGACTGGTTTCGTCATCCATCGCGATCATATTGACCCACGACAATTTCTCGAAGATGCCAGGGACATGGTGCTTTTACATGTGAAAAACATTGTTGAGGAACATTTGTGTGTAAAGGTTAATACCACGTTCAGCGGCGAGTTTGTGGTAGGTGATAAGCATGCAAACAAAAGTGTCAATACGAAAAACTTTGAACTTTTCCAAACATCTGATTTAGACGAATGGGATGAACAACGCGTTGTCGAACCCACTCTAGCATCCCTTGATGAATTTCAAGAACGCGACAGTGGGTGGACTTTGTTAAAAATTCTAAATTTAACCATAAGTGTAAATAAGTATAATCCAATGCGCGCCGGGTGCCACCTACAATTGGCAAAGGAAATAATGATGAAGCGTGCCATTGTAAATGTAAAGTCCAATGACAATGCGTGTTTTGCGTGGTCCGTGATCGCCGCTCTGTATCCCGCGGAACGAGACAGTGCCCGTCCATTTTCATACCCTCATTATTCAACAATACTCAATCTACAAGATATTGAATTCCCAGTGACCATACCGCAAATCAAAAAATTTGAGCTTTAAAACAATTTATCAATCAATGTATATACCACCACCAACAACAAAAATAACATTGCACCAATACGCGTGTCCCAGTACAAGAGGGAACAGCATATTAATTTGCTATACCTACAAGATACGGAGGACAACAATGTGGGACATTTCGCTCGGATCAAAAACCTATCGAGGCTTGTGAACGCACAACTCAACGGAAACGGTCATAAAAAGTGTATATGTGATCGGTATGTAAAAGTTAACGTAACTAACACACACACACACACACACACACACACACACGCGCGCACACGCGCGCGCACACACACACACACACACACACACACGCACACACATTTGTAATGATATATGCTAGAAGACGAATTATAACAAAATAATATTTTTTTGGGAGGTGTTTTCATTACTTTTCATCGGGGGATAAACTGCAATCACATGAGGTTGATTGCAGCGCCATAAACAACTGTGCTATCCGACTACCGAACGATACCAATAAGTGGCTCCAGTTCACAAACTTCAACCGGAAATAACGACACCCCTTCATTGTGTATGCCGATTTGGAGTGTGTATTAGCAAAGACTGACGAGGAGAATGCGACAAAAGATATATGTCATCAGCATGAAGTATTTATTATTGGTTATTACATGCGCTGTTCATACGATGAATCGCTCTCTTCGTATCATTCACGTCGCAATGCCGACTCCATATCATGGTTTGTAGACGAACTTAAAAACCTGGCATTGCGCATAAAAAGCATTTTTTGTGATAATCTGCCAATGATACCTCTAACACTAACCGAGTGGGTGAGTTTTCGAAACGCCACTCAATGTCATATATGTGAGAAATCATTTGCGCAAGACGATGTACGCGTTCGAGATCATTGTCATGTTACCGAACATTATAGAGGTCCTGTCCATTCCAATTGCAACCTAAATTACAAGCAATCATTTTTTATTCCCGTAGTTTTTCATAATTTGTCGGGTTATGATGCACACTTTATTATCAAGGAAGTAGCCACAGCTTTCAAAGGAAAAACTGACGTACTTCCAATCACAAAAGAGAAATACATCTCATTCACGAAGCACGTTGAAATTCTGGACGATTCAAAACATAAGATTCAATTACGCTTCATTGATTCTTACAAATTTCTCTCCGCTAGTCTCAACAAATTAGCATCATTTTTGACAGCACACAAACTCAAAATTTTACGGACACAATTTCCAGACATATCAACTGACGATTTCAATTTGTTGTCACGAAAAGGGGTTTTCCCATATGAATATATAGACCACGTGAATAAGTTGGACGACACCTGCTTGCCACCACGCGATGCATTTTACAGTTCCCTGACAGATGAAACGGTTTCCGAGAGCGAGTACGCTCATGCCCAGAATGTTTGGCAGCAGTTCGCCATTCGAACGCTGGGTGAATATAGCGATTTGTACTTGAAGACAGACATCTTATTATTAGGGGATATTTTTGAAAACTTTCGGGATACCTGTATTGAGAGTTATGGATTGGATCCCGCGTATTACTACACTTTGCCTGGGTACACTTGGGATGCAATGCTTAAGCATACAAACGTTAAATTTGAATTACTAACGGACATCGATATGGTCTTATTCGTTGAACGGGGTATTCGCGGTGGTCTCAGTCAATGCTCAAACAGGTATGCCTGTGCTAATAATAGGTACATGGAGTCGTTTGATCCATCGAAAGCATCATCATACTTGATGTATTTTGATGTAAATAATTTGTATGGGTGGGCAATGTGCCAACCTTTACCATATGCAAATTTTCGATGGGTCGATGATGCGTCCAAGTTTGATCTATCATCAATGGCGCTAGATTCACCTACAGGCTACATCCTTGAGGTCGATTTGGAATATCCGCAATTCCTACATGATGTGCACAAAGATTTGCCGTTTTGCCCGACACACGAAAAACCGCCAGGTAGGCGAGAGGAGAAGCTTCTCGCAACCGTCTATGATAAAAAACGATATGTTATACATTATCGCAATTTGCAACAGTGTTTACAGCATGGACTTTGCCTTACCAAAATCCATAGAATTTTACAGTTTACACAATCCACATGGCTACGTTCGTATATTGAACTGCATACTCAGTTTCGAACACTAGCCCAAAATGATTGTGAAAAAAATGTATTCAAATTAATGAACAATGCAGTGTTTGGGAAAACGATGAAGAATGTGCGCAATCATGTGGACGTAAAACTTTTGACACGATGGGAGGGTAGGTTTGGTGCAGAGGCAATGATTTCGAAGCCAAACTTCCACAGCCGAAGCATTTTTTCTGCAAACCTTATTGCTGTGGAATTGCGCAAACTCGAGGTGAAATTCAACAAGCCGATATATGTGGGTATGTGCATACTCGACATTTCCACGACGTGTTTGTATGAATTTCATCATGAGTATATAGTACGTCTGTATCGAGATAAATGCAAAGTTATGTATGCCGATACAGACAGCCTCATATATGAAATTGAGAGCGATGACATATATGCAGACATGAAGCGTGACATCAACAAATTCGATACGAGCGATTATCCGGTGGACAATACGTATGGTATGCCGCTTGTCAACAAGAAGATACACGGTCTCATGAAAGACGAGTGCAATGGTGCGATCATGACTGAGTTTATTGGACTCCGGTCAAAAATGTATGCGACACATGTCGAAGGAAAGAAGGACACGAAAAAAGTTAAAGGCGTCAACAATTACGTTGTCGCTAGGACGATAACGTTTGAGGATTATTCTCGATGTCTAAATGAAGAAATCGAAATGATGCGTAGTCAAACATGCATCAGATCAGAATTGCACAAAGTCTACACCATTCGTGAGGCAAAAATCGCTTTAAGTCCACATGATGATAAGCGGTATATCCTACCTGGCTCCTCTGAAACCCTACCATGGGGGCATTATAGAATACCGTCGTGAAAAAAAATATACATTTTTAGTGAAATAATAATTGACTTTGTAAATGGTTTTTATTTTTGTAATTAAAGAAAACGGCTTTTTGTATTTCACGTGTTTATCCCCATTATTTTTCCGCCCTCCTCATCCATATTTTTCACGGAAAACAAGGGGATTAAAGAATGCAAGAGAGAGAGAGAGAGAAAGGTTGAGGTGCCTGTTGTGGAGTCGGTCTTGGAGGGCTACGTGCGGAACCAGGTGATTATCAAGTACTTCAGGAAAAGAGTCATAAAACACGAAGATTTTTTTTCACATTCTCTTTACTGTCGGCTACAAATCAGATTTACTTATCCAACTATTGTGGGTGTGGTCGAAACCCATCCATTTTACAAACATTCGATTGCCGCGCTTCGTCAATACTTTTTCAATGAGATAGATATCGGGGTACTCGACACTGAGAAGCTCTTGTTCGTAGAAACCACCGGCGATGGGTTCATCTTTTTGGTCCTTTATACGGTATGTGACCGGATGCGTTTTTTTCACATGATATATCGTGAATATTTCTGTTGTCCAATCTGGTGTGTAACCCTTTTCAAAAACACTCTTAAATTTGCTGATTCTCACTTTATCGCCAATGGAGAAATTCGGTGATGTTTTTATTGGAGGCTGAGTCTTATTGAAAACTTGCTGCGATATTTGCATCTCATTTCCTACATTTACATTTCTCGGTTTCATCCTAATGGTGCGATGCACAGAATCGTTATACTCAGCTAGTAGATTATCAAGAATATCAATCCACATATAATTACCGCGAAGACTAAATTGCATCCACATCTTATTTTTCAATGTACGATTGAAACGCTCGCAAATGGATGCCTTTAAATTGCTATATGTTGAATACATGTGAATACAGTATTGTTTCATTAGAGATTTAAAGTTATAATTGTAAAATTCTTTTCCCTGATCAACGTGCAGGTTCTGCGATGTGCGTCCCTTAACGAGTATCGACTTCATTGCAGCTTTCGCATCTTTCCCATTCTTACTCAGCATTGGTACGACCCAGGCGAATTTTGAGAAAGTATCGATGACGGTCAGGAGAAATTTATGTTTGGAGTTTTGATGTGCATACGATGACATATCCACGAGATCGGCTTGCCAAGTTTCGTCCAAACCACGGATGTCCACATGTCGGCGTAGATAGTTTCGTCGAGCAGGCTTATGTAGCTCCCACACGAGAGCGTTTTTTTTCTCATTCATTTTCCAGTCCTCTCAGTCGTGCATCCAGTTCCGTAATGATGTTCGAATTAGGAATCACCAAATCTTGTAGAGATTTGACATCAGCCGCGAGCGTCTTTGCAATGTCTCTTATCCTAGCTTCAAGTCCATTAACCAGCAACAAGTTACTCTCATTTATTTCTTTGCGTATGTTCTTGATGATAATTCGGGATTTTTTTTGTAAAGCACTGAGAGTGATGGCATCGTCTTGTCCTTCCGGATCGGCTATATTACACAATCTTTTCTGATCCACGTCATAGTGACCATCTGCGGTAGTTCTAAATCCAATACCTGGTCTGTCTGGAGGACCTTGTTTACTGAGGACTACACCCTTATTCAATTGCCGTCCAAACACATCGACACTCATTTTGAGAATGCGCGTGAAATTTCCGATGTCGAGTTAATAAATGATTTTAGCTTCACGTAAGTCCTCGATGATTGATATAATTTCATTCGAATGCGCAGAGTTTCCAGCCATTTGTGATGCCAGCAGTAGACGAAGACGATCTACAAGTTCATTGGGATTATCCCAAAAAACATAGTCGAAATGGGTGTTTTTTCTAGCTAGCTTATACTCTGGCATACCCTTTCCCATGTGCTTGTGTTGATCAACTATATTTGCGATATAAGTGTTGAATTTGTGACAGGTATTGCGTCGTATAGACTCACTAGGCTCATAAAATTTTTTGTGAGCATTCGTCGAGATTACAATTTTTGCATAGTTTTTCAAATCATCCGGTGTAAGAGCCTCGACATTGGGCTCTTTTTTAAATAGCAGCTCCGTTAACCCAACAGTTTTCGGATAGTTCACGTCTCCCACACGAATATGTTGAAAATCGAAAAATATCGGAGAATTGCCAATCATTAATTTGTTGTTTGCGAGATTCCGCACACCATATGATACATCCAAGCTTGCCTTTCTATTTGTTCGTAACATCAGGAGATATTCAGTGATTAAATCGTTGACAATTTGAGTTGGTGAGTCGTCATTCTCATATACCAATTTAAAAGAATCTTGTGTTTCACTATTGAAGGAATTTTGAGTTTCATTTTTCAATTTCACGCTATTTGGCACATCTTCGTTTTCTTCAACATTATCACTCGCTTTTTCATTCTTAATCTCCTCCTTCATCCCCGCCACCTCATCGTTTTTGTACGACACCAATTTCTCCAGTGGCCGCACTATCGGCATAAAAACATCTTGCATTCTTTGCTCATCGCTATCTTTTCCAATCTTGATCATTCGATGCTTTCGTCTGATGGCATCGCTCGCCTTGGCAATTTCCCGCAATACATCTTTCTCGTTCAACAGTTGTTCGTTCTTCATGTTGTCACTATCAACACATGAACAATACTGTCTCTCCAACCACCAGCGATGAGTCATTTATCAATGGTCAGAAAATAATCCAAACCTTGCCTATATCGACCCTCGTTGATATTGCTATCCTTGTCGATCGTAATAAATGCATACTTGTCGGAATTCCAACATTTGGTGCACATATTTTTGAAGCATGTATAGGTCATATCCGTATTAACGTGGTCGTTGTACACATGCTTGAGATTCATATCGTTCTGCTTGAAAAGCACCACGAAATTTGCATTATCCCCCACGAGATGTTTCGGGATACGAGGGTACGTTTGACAAAGATAGAAACTGTCAACAATCGCATGTCTTCCCATGGAAAAGAAGGCTCTTACATTATCCTGCTTTTCGCATGCTATATCATCAAAGATAAATATAGAGTTGGCTCGTGCCTCGCCTGGTGCAATCACTTGTTCGTGCTCATTGAACGGATGATACGTAACTCCACTCACGGGTTCAAGTAATCGTTCGAACAACTTGTACTTTAGTTGCTTCAGCGACTTGGAATACAAATAAATGTTCTCAAATCTCAAGCCATTTGGATGTATGATGAGAGTGCGCAGAGCATTGGTTTTGCCACAATTCGATGGACCACACAACACCGCACGCATGCTGTCCGGCAATAACTGCCCATGACGTTTTTGCTTCTTCTTCGCAGCATCTTCGACAAATTTATCGAAATTTATCACGGGAAGTCCCCCTCCGATACTTTGCTTCTTGGACGTCATCTCGCACACGACTAACGGAAAAATCATATATATAGGATTCATATAAGGATTATCCGTCAGTCGATTATTGTCTTTAGACATGATTGTGCATAGCAAGAGCTTTAAAGGTCTCGTCAATCGCCTAATCAACAAACTACCCATTGAATTGCATCTGCCAGGTTATCAATATTGCGGACCAGGCACAAAGCTGGCCAAGCGCGTTGCTCGTGGTGATCCGGGCATTAATCCATTGGATGTAGCTTGCAAACAGCACGATATTGCATATTCGAAAAATTCAGACAATCTTGAAGCGAGACATATAGCAGATAAAGCGTTGGCTGAACAGGCTCAACAACGTGTTACCGCTAAAGACGTTAGCATCGGTGAGAGAGCAAGTGCGTGGGGCGTGACAAATATTATGAAGGCCAAGAGAAAATTTGGTATGGGAATGAAGACTCGTAAGGGAGGCGTTTGTTTGAAAAAATAATTGGCGCTGCGAAGAAGACAATGGTTCAAAGTGATCATCCGGATAAGGTTATTAAATCAGCTTTAAGGGGCGCTCGTGCAGCTGTAAAGATGCAAGGCGGTAAAGTCCGCACATCTCGAGTTCTACCTGTACCTCATAAAATTGGTGGTTTGTTACCATTCCTCGTGCCCATTTTTGCGGGTCTGAGTGCTGCTGGTGCTTTGTCAGGTGGAGCGGCTAGTATAGCTAAAGCTGTAAATGCCGCCGAAGCAGCTAAACGTGAGTTGGATGAAAGTAAACTCCATAATCGAACAATTCAAGCGATTGCATTAGTCAATGGCTTACACCTGAAACCGTATAAGCAAGGTTTGGGTCTTCATATCAAGCCAAAAAACTAGCAGTTACGCTACCTCACCGACCCCTTACCGACATCGACCTACTCAAGTATGCAACAATCCTGAAAATTCCAAATTTCCGTGGAGTTTACATGCGTGATACATTGCCAGTGAGTGGGCCCCTCAAATGTGAAGCAGCAGTTGTGAATTTGGATGAAAATGTGGGCCCTGGCACACACTGGGTCGCTTACAAAAAGACTAGATGGGAAGTCATATACTTTGATAGTTTCGGCAATCTTCCACCACCATCCGAACTCATGACATATTTTGGTGTTGGTAGCGTAAATTATAATTATAAGAGATATCAAGAATATGACACCATTGAATGTGGACATTTATGTCTGAAGTTTCTTTGTCGACAATTGCAGTCCATAGACAAACATACACTATATATAGATGGTAAATAAGGTTGAGAATTCAGTTTTCAATTAACCAGCATCATGGATGATAGTTTAACATTGACCATATCCGGCTTATCATCCATCCTCGAGGCGCAATACTTTCCCCCAATCGAACTCTCGCCACACAAAAATTATACTCTCGGTCTCGTGGAATTGTTAACATTCAACTCTATTTCCAACATACACATTGACCACAATAAACTTTACGTGGGAGATAAGGTGTTGATAATACTTACTGGTAGCTATGAAATAGAGGATATTGAGACGTTTGTACAAGCCGCGCTCTCGCGTAGAAACATCAAAATCAGCATTAAACTTAATAATAATACGCTGCGCAGTGAAATCGAGTGTGATCGTGACGTGAATTTTGAGCACAAAGATTCTATTGGCCATTTACTGGGTTTCACCGCACGCAAATTGGAAGCCAATAAAAGACACGTATCCGATCTTCCAGTAGCCATTCTCAAAGTGAACGCCCTCCGCATCGAGTGCAACATTACCACCGGTGCCTACATTAATGGACAAAAAGTACACACAATTCATGAATTTTTCCCATCCGTGCCACCAGGCTATAAGATTATTGAAGTTCCATCACACGCCATTTATCTGCCAATCACGAGCCGAACCATTGACACGATACAGCTTCGAATAGTCGATCAGGACGGAGATCTAGTAAATTTCCGTGGTGAAGTAATCACTATACGCCTGCATATAAAGTCGTAATGGGCATAGTTTTCAATAGATCCGCTAATAACAATAAACGATCATGGATAAGAACAATCAATCATCGACCAGCACTCAAAGTGCTAACACCTCGAAACGTGCTACTCTTGAAGAATTTGCGTCTCAAGGTGCGTAGCGAAAAAGTGTAAAACATTATTTAGTTTGTGCTTTGTGTATCTGCTGTTTGCAATGGAAGAAGAAATTGTAAACATTCAGGCACCTGTGGTCTTTGATGAATCCATCATCCATTGTGAGATTCATGCTCATCAGCCATATGTATCATCGACCTCTAATAACAGTGATGAAATTCGTATTGCCATCCAACATCAAGATTTATCCATCTTACCAAGCAAGAGTTCCCTACACATATGTGGGAAATTATCTAAGCTTGATGGGATGCCAACCACTGCCACAAGTCTCGTCAATAATGCCATTTGTCATTTGTTCGAGGAAGTGCGATATGAGCTGAATGCCATAGAAATAGATCGCAATAAGAATGTCGGTATTACGAGTACAATCAAAGGATATTCATCGCTCAGTCCGGCCAAGAGCTCTATGCTTGAGAACACGGGGTGGCTCGATGTCGAAGGGACGAAGCAAATTGTCGATGTATTGGGAAATTTTGATGTGTGCATACCGCTCAACATGCTCCTTGGATTTGCCGAGGATTATCGAAAAATTGTCGTAAATGCCAAGCATGAATTGATTCTCACGAGATCAAAGACCGATGATAATGCCATTCTACAAACAGCTCCCGAAGACTATAAACTCATATTGCATAAAATAGAATGGCTTGTACCGTATGTAACAGTCTCGGATCAACGAAAAATTCAGCTGTTAAATTTACTCGCCAAAGATGCGCCAACTTCCATGAGTTTTCGAACATGGGAATTGTATGAATATCCATTGCTCCCATCCACCTCTAGGCATGTGTGGTCTGTTAAAACCTCCAATCAGCTGGAGAAGCCAAGATATGTCATACTCGTGCTGAAGACGGGTCGGAAAAATAAAAAAGCACAGAATGCAAGCCACTTTGATCATTGTAACATGAGCGATGTCAAGCTATATCTAAACTCACAATGTTACCCATATGGGAATTTAAATTTGAACTTTGATCAAAATCAGTATGCTATACTCTAGGAGATGTACACAAACTTTCAATCGACCTATTACAACAAAGAAGCTGAACCATGGCTAAGCAGGATCGAATTTTTGGAAAAGGCCCCTCTCATTATCATCGACTGCTCAAAGCAAAACGATTCTCTCAAGTCCGAACCTGTGGATGTGCGTCTTGAATTTGAATTGAATAAAAATATTTCACCACAAACCTCGGCATACTGTATGATCCACCATGATCGTGTTGTCGAGTACAATCCAATTAGTGGTGGGGTTAACAAATTGGTATAAAATCATGCCAATGACCCACGTCTACTTCAGTCAACATGGAGCTTATCGTCGACGTGCAAGCATTCAAGAGGCGCATCAACGAATTTGTCCCAAAGGAGATGTCCATCGTCAAACTCCACGAGAAGAACGCTGAACCGTTGACATTCTTGTTCGACGCACCATTTGCCTGGGACGCTTTACCGGCCAAGTACAAAATGACAAACAAGTGGTTGGAACGCAATTACCATGGAATACGATGGGATCACAGCGGCATACCATACGAGGTAGCTAGAACGATGATACGAGGAATCTTGGAAGGAGCTCCGACCATCTATGCGAATTTCGAGAAGTGCTCATGGCTATCAAGATTCACGGATCCCGCAACAAAGATCATCGACCTGGAGACTCAGAGCTGTCCATCGCTGCTGAAGTTGCCGAAAATCCCAAACTTTAAATGCCCTCATCATTCCTTCAACACAAAATACAATTGCGCTAATGCGAATGTAAAATCTTTGAAAAGCTGCTTGACTGTATGCGAAGCGTTGTGTGAGCGAGGGATTTTTGTAAATGAATAAAGAACATTTTGATCACATATCGTTTCTCCATTTATTGCCTATATCTACGGCGGATACAATTTGTAAAGAACTTTTTGCGTTACAATATACTCGATGAAACGTTTTTTTTTTTTCATTTTTATTTTATATATACATTTTTACATAGTCTGTACTGAACGTAGAAAACTCTACGAAGATGACACACGACTGATGGGGATGCGAGTATGCGTTGTATTCTACGATGGTGACAACTGATGGCGATGCTGACAGCCGTTGACTTCGTTGTTTGCACCGGGCCTTCACAAGCGTTTTTTTTTGTCCACCATGCTCTGAGTCCATGGAACTCGATGCTGTTGTATTTTCCACCAAAGTAGTCCATGTAGAGTTGACCGTGCGAGTTGCAGCATACTCTCGAACATTTTTGGATCTTGATCGAAGGCCTTCACGAGTCATGCTGGCAAGAAGATGGCGAACACATTCGCGATGTCTACCACGTAGCGTTTTCCAAACTTGGTTTGTACAGCTCTCATATCGGAGACTTGATAATCCGATTGGACATTGGAGTTCTGATATCTTCTTCGTGGGGAGGAATTCCGCCATCCGGCTGACGTTGTTGATACTCGAGAAATCCATTTTTTTTCACGCACTCTCGTTCGAGATTTCAAAGTTCTTTTTGAAGATGGTGATGTTGTCGTAGAATAGTGTAGTCTGAGCTTGGTCCATGAAAATATAACCCTTCTCGACTTATAACCCCTCCACTCAAATTTTTAAACTTGCCACCATTAGTCCAATCATATGCATGTGGAACGAGTTCAAACACGTTCCAAGAACCCGCGTGGAGAATAGCCCCTTCCACAACACTCTTCACAATCTCGACGTCGAGGTGGGGGGCCATCAATGTGATCTTTCATCTGTGGCGTATTATAATGCTCCTTGCATGGAAGATATGATATCACTTCATTGTCATTCCGAAGATGTTCTGGTAAACGATCCCATAATAAAACAATATAATTACCCCAGTACTTTAGGAGCAAGACCTTAGGGACGTGTTCGAGCTCGTTTTTCGTCAAGTCCAGCGGGTGCTTGGCTGGATGCACTGCGTACATACTCGCACATGTGAACATCTTGACGTAATCTTTCAGAATGAAATCACAACGGGGTGAATTTTCTTATCGAACAATAACACCTTTCATACCTGCAGTTGCATACAATAAATAATGCATTTTTTTTATGGGTCTCTGAAAGAGCGCCCTTCATATGACAGCTAGCGTTTCCTCATTGGTGGAAATTTTCCTAGTCACATATAGTAGTTTCCCAAGCATGTGTCCATAATGAGGCTGATAATTCCGAGTTATATAATAAACTACAAAATGTTTATGGGTTTCCAACGCTTACCTACCACTATTTGATTCCCCCCCCCTGCCGCTCTCGCATCGATGGTAGCGTTATCTGTTATCGCAGACTCCAACCCCCCCCCCCCGGCTGGAGACACCGTCTCTCTCCCCCACTACCTGGCCCTTCCCGCCGTGACGTCACACCGCAGGTACCCCCGCGGGCACCCCGCTCCGCTCCCCCCTGAGATCCCCGCGTTCGGACTGGCGTTACTCCTCTATTCCTGCACCGTACAAAATCCCTTCTGATTGCTCATCATCGTCGATTTCTTCAAGTCTTGCTTGCTTTCGTTTGGTTCTGGTCTCTTCTGAGCACTTAGAACTGCGGCGGTTTGCAGCGCGAACACGCTCGTCATCGCGATTGTCGGCGTATCCGATGGCGATCGGGCCGAGTTTGACGCCCGAAAAAAATACTTAGAGAGCTCGAATTTTCATAAAATTTTGACACAATATTTTTGAATGTATGTACTTTCGAAAACAGTAAAAAAAATCGATTTTTTGACATTTTCAAAGTGGACCGGCCCCTTAATCGTTAAATAGAGCACTTCCTCAAATCGATACTTTCAGCCCTGCGCTCCCCTATATTGATATGGACTAGTAAAAAAAATATCAAAAAACAAAACTTTCTTTCACCCATCCGGCAAAAACAATTATCTCACTGAATCCGCTCATTTATTTTTCGTTTCGATTTGAAACTCGGCTAACCGCTCATTTTTCTTTCGTTTGAAAAATAATTAGAGGCCTAATTTTAGGCCCCTTTTTGTAATTACAGTAATCAGGCTGCCGACTTCTTCGTTGCTCTAGGGCCATCTACGCCTTTAAAGTCGGCCTCGACTTGTGTCATGGTCACCACTATCTGATGCCTAACGTTGTTTAAACAACAAAGATGAAATCGTTGTTGCGCTCGATGTTTCTGCGTGACTTTCAACGCGGTTCCACTGCACTCATCACAGCAGCCGTCGATTTCTTGTTAGTTTGAGTTAGAAAATATCGGAAACATGGTCCGTCATCGAAACTAAGTTTAAGTGACTACCGGCGGTTCCAAGCGAAGGAAAACAAAATCGATGCTTCGAACGGTTTTTGCAGTCTCTAAAAGACATTTCTGAAATTATTTGCCAAAATTCATACTCGAATTTCAATCATTGCCGGTCACAGCAAGTGGATCATTTGAATGGTGAGGGACGATTCAAGAACCACGACAGCATCGCTGTTTACCCAGTAAAAATGAAAGCGATGTTGCGCTCAATGTTTTCATGTGATTTCAACCTGGTTTGGCCATACTCATCACAACAGCCATCGATTTCATCTCAGGTTCAATAAATGATGTCCGAGGCGTGTATGGGCCGTCATTGAAACAGAGCTCGAGGGACTGCTAGATGACACTAAGCGAGGAAAAACGAAATCGATGGTCCGAATGTTTCTCGCAGCAAATTTATTTCCCATCAGACATGCCTGAAACGAATAGCCCAAGAGCAATAAAAAGGTCGTTTTGCCCGAAATTTTCAATGTATATGTTTTTTATTCTGCTTTTTATTTTGCTTCTCTTTCGATTAGTTCATTGAGCATGCGGATTTTCATTATTTCTCGTAAAACATAGCAATTTGCAATTGAATTGTGCCCCCGTCAAAGATATTTTTTGTGGAATTGATAGCGATTAGTAAGAATTTGGAGTAAAGTTTCCCGACCGAAGATGTGTTTCATCGCTGTAAGCAAAGTTTGCATTCATGTATTCACCTCTTCACCATTGGCGTCAAAGCATTGGCCCATTCGCATGTCCCTCCCTTCGTCACACCGAACAGCTATTTCAACGTGGCTGAAAATTATACGTAAAAGCCAAGAATTTCGGAAATTGTTAATGTATACATAAATGTATACGATGAAAACGCTTACGATACAAATAAGTACCTTCGCGAAACAACATTTTCTCCAGAACCTTTCAAAATGACGCTCCGCATCGCTTGCCCGACTTCTTCGAAACTGTGACTATAAAAAAATTGTGTGTTATCATTGCTCACAGTATGGATAAAAAGTGCAGATATAATCCAGTCGAAATGTACATGAGACCTATTATCGGAGGTCAACATGTCGCCAATTATTTGTTTCTCCCTTAAAAATGGTCGTAGCAAGATGTTTTGCTAAAATTCTGCGTGTTTTTTTCAAAGTTGCTACCATAAAAAATGGTGTTTTGTGATCACCAGAGATTGTAAAGAAAACTCGGGTTTTGAATATTTTTTTTGGAATTGGTTTTATCGAAAAATCCTTCCTACAAAATTTGTGCAGAATGATATCACCCATAAAATATCATCCATACAGAAATCACGTAGGATTGTTAATTTAACGACAAATCACCGGTGAACGAAAAAAAAAAAAAAATTTAAATTTAAGATAGGGACCACTAGAATTTTCGTAATATTGTTTTTTTTTAACACTTGGAAGATCTTTTGAACCTTTAAAAATATTATGCATATTCGTTTATAGCTGAAAAAATATATAATTAAAGTGTTTTTCGAGCTCATTCTTACGATAGTCTCCGAGTGCTGAAAAACGCTTTCGGCGATGCCACGCTACGCCGGTAGACGCAGTACCAGCTACACAAAATACCGTCGAAAAATTTGATCCTGAAGTAAAACTCGTTCAGAACGGGGATCACGTAACCCACCAACACAAGAAGCTCTAACGCTTCTGTAAAATCAGTCGTGCTTTTGTTTTCTAGTGGATACCAAAAACTTCAAACATTTTTTCTGAAAGCCATGTTTTTGAAATTGGCACGCAGCAGAACTCAAACAATTTTCGTCCAATCGACTCGAAATTTTAAATGTAGCCTCTTAGATTGCTTTGATAATCAAGTACGAGCGCTTTTTCCGATTAATTGAAGATTGTAAAAACTATATCACTTTTTATATGGAAATTATGATCGAAAAAACGAACTTTTTTAAACCACATCTCTATTTTTTCGGTATGTTTTATTCCCCCCCCCCCCCCCCCCCCCACTGGACTGCTAAAACTAATACAATTAACGAAAATATTTCACTCTTAGTTTCAGGATTAAATCCACGACATTTCTACTGCGTGCCACGGAGAGGGTTGCTCGAAAAACAGTAGTGCTATAGCGACTCGTGCGCTGCTGTTTATATTCTTTTAACAAATACATGTTTTTACATAGGTTAATGTATAGCTAACAAAGCCTAAAAGTTCTCGTGACCATGTATTTGAATCCTTTCTTTAAAAAAAAATTCCAAAAAAACGGTCGAAAATCGCCAGTTACAGTGGTGTCCTCTCCTAAACTAAGAATCCTATATGACTTTTATATAGGACTTATTTTAGAGGTAACATCATTCCGCACAACTGTCGTACGGAGCATTTTTCGATAAAATCAATTCCAAAAAGGATATCATTAAAAAATGGAGTTTTTTATTCTTAACAATATCTGGTGGCCGCAATTTTTTGGAAATATTTAGAAGACATTCCTGGTAACACAAAGAATCTACAAAAAAATTGGCGACGTGCTGGCATCCGAGAATAAGTTTCATGTATATTACGACTGGACTATAACCGTAAGATAAAAATTATATGCTTAGAAATGGTTGTGTTTGTTTGGGTTACTTCTACGACCATTTTTTCCAGAGTTACAACCCAATGAAAGTACCTGCAAATTTTCGCGAAATTTTTTGTAGGGGAGAGCAAGGCTGAGAGTGCCGGGGGTCAATCGTGCCGATGGGAATTTCTCAAAGATAAAAAGAGATACTGCAGTTTCATGTTGTGTCGCAAAACGTCTAACACTCGTACATCGGCGGCAGCCGCTTTTGTTTAGTTTAGTTGTGGTTTCGACCGCGAGCGGTCGATACCGCAATTTCTTGTTTATACTTTTTAGTCTATTGGCCAACTTTTAAAAAATATGAATGCCTGCTTTTCGTTAAAACAATAGTTAATGATATACGAATCGAATGTTAAATTGAACCGAAGTTCTAGCGCATTAATGTTTTTTCTTTTGATATAAAATGTATGCACTTGTAACGGGGCTGAAAGGGCCGTTCGCTGGGGGCTGGTTGTGCTGCGGCACAACCAGCCCCCAGCCCCCAAGAGACCCATATTAGAACACAATTTTTTGTTTATCAGTTATTTGTAGTTATTGGTATAAAATATTCATACATTATAGGGTGTAGACATTAAGGGGGCGAAATGGGGGGTGGAAGTTTGTATGGAAAATTGTATTCCTTGCGTATATGAGCTTGAAACTTGGAACAGATGTTCCTTAAAAGGTGTAAAAGTGGACTAAGAAAGGATTTTTCGAAAAGTTACTTTTAAGGGGATGAAATGGGGTGTAAAATTTTGTATGGAAAATTATATTCCTTGCGTATATCAACTTGAAACTCGGTATAAATATTCTTCAAAGGAAATAACAAAACGTATATTTTAGGATTTTTTTAACGCCTAATGCGGTGTCTACTTCTAATGAAGTTCCTATGGGCCAAATTCTAAGCGGGCGAAGCCGCAGGCGGAAGCTAGTTCTTTATAAAGGGTTGATTTTAGGAAGAGCTCATAGAGGTTAGTGGATATTATTTGATTAATAAAAACATTGTCGTAGAAGTTACAAGATTTTTCTTATTTTTGAATCTCGTTTATTGTTTATTATTTTTTTAATTATTCATTATTTATTTATCTGTTATTGATTATTTTTAATTTGATTTATTTACAATTAAAATGCCCACCTTCTGAACGGCACAACTGACCCCTTGATCGGCACAACACGCCCCACAGCGGGATCGATTGTGCCACGTAGCCTCGATCCACTAACTTGACACTCAGTCATAAGCAATTGTAAAATTGCAAATTACGAATAGAAATTCGGAAACTACATTAAATTTGATACTAGATAATCTACAAATTGAAAATCTAGGATTTCGATTTAATAGTTATTTTGAGCAATTACTCAAAATCGGCAGTTTCAGCCCCGCGCTCCCCTACATTTTAATTTTTTGAATAGGTTAGGCTTACTTATGTTAAAAGAGAGTGAGAATATATATATTTTAATATCGTCTCTGAGACGGAGGAGGGACACTGGAAGGAAAAAGAAAACTCACTCGCGATATTATTTATAATGGCCGCGCTCCACGTGTTGCATATGGCAACGAAAAAGACTGGGATTTATTATATTTAATAATAGAGCTTAATGCTAGAATAAGGTACAAGAGATAGTAACAAATGGCTCCTCTTGCGCTCACGCAGTGCGCTCGAGCCTTTTCTTCACGTGTTTCGCCACGCGGTCTTACTCCGCGCGCTACTAGTTCTCGCTCACACTCACGTCCTCTCTCTCTCGCTTCCCGAGACGGACGACCCAACGGAAACCCACACAGCCCGGGTTCGCCGGCTCGCTCGCGCCTCCCACTCCACGCGTTACCCGAACGGCACGCCATCTGGGAGGGCGCGACCGTCGCGAGGCGCGCACTTTTGAAAACTTGTCCAGATTTCAGCCAGCTTTTAACACTTACAATTTGGATTCTTCTTGAATTGCTCCCTGAATTTTATGATCTGCAATAAATGTCGTGATGATGCGACCACGTCGGTTCAGAAAATTTTGGAAATATTCCATGCGTTTTTTGTTTGCGGGGGCCATGAACGTAGCACTCAAAATTTTGCTCAACGTTTCCGCCGAAATCCCCTTCCCAGCTGAATTCGTACAATCGGATACCTCAAAGACGATGCGTCCGAAAATTTCGTTATTAAACAAAATGTTTTAATTAAATTTTTAAATTTCTTTTTTGGCATATTGAAGTACCATTTTATGAAGATCTGCGGGGACGATGATAGATGTATCAATACTGCAGATTGCAACTGCCACCGTTTCCACGGTAAAAAAAGCTTCAAAATAGTTGCGTAGTCAGATGTCTACAGTAGAACTACTCGAAATATGAAGGAAACAAAATTAAACCCACTTTTGCGTTTTCATAGGAAGAGCTTTGTTTCGATTATGTTTTGTGCCCGATTTAGTTTGACTCGGCGATAACGCTGGCTTACGGAGGTGAAAAGGCATTTTTTTTAATAACATATTAACTCACTACACTACTCAAACAAATTAAAGGAATACAACATTTTCTTCAATTTTTTTTAGTGTTGTTTGGAGCGCTGTATCTATGTGAAAAATGGTATCGAAATGAAAAAAAAAAATGTTAAAGCTTCAAGTTTCCAGTTTGAAGATCTCTTGGCGAACAATTTTTATGAGCTACGGTTATTGCGCAATAATAAGAAATAACGCGAGAAGACTGTGCCAAATTATAGGTTTTTTCTTCAAGGATCCACGTTGTAAAAAAAGTCGAAAAAAATTGGTCTTTTCATTATGAATTGTTTTGAATTGTTTTGTCGAACTTTAATCAAGCGGCCCAAAAAAACGGTTCGATGGAACAATTAAAAAAATGACAGAGCTATTGGGGATACATTAAGGGCGGGGTAAAGTTAATTCGGCGAAAAAAAGGCATGTTTTTAAGATTTTTTTTTGGCGTAACGGATAGTGTTCGTTTATTGAAAAATTTACATATAATAAAGTAACATTTGAACAACATTCTCCTGAATTTGCATTGAAAAATATTCAAAATTGAGCGAGTGAAAATTAAACCCCGGAGGCGCCTCGAAAAAAAGTTGGTTTGCGGTGTGCACCATAACTCGCAACAGAATCATCTGAAACAAAAAAATCAAAATGCATTTGTTAAAGGAGATGTTTCTCGAGGTAATGACGGGAGGATTTTTTTTTTTCGATTTTTCGATTTTTCGTAGCACTTGGGAGCCAAAAACCCGATGTTCGCTAAAAAAAATCGGCTAATTTGTTGTTGAAAAATTAGTAATTATTAAAAAAAACAAAAAAGCTCTCGACAATACCTGGTGAATTATGTGAAGAAGTACTGTGCAAAATTTCAAAGCGATTGGTCCAGTAGATTTTGAGTTATCGTGCACACGGACTTCAAATATGACAAGTCTCAGAAAAACGGTTTGAAAAACGCAGAAGAGTTTGGTCGCTTAGCGCTCATTGCACATAAGTTTGAGAACCCTTCTCGATTGCATAAAAATCTGAGAAAATTCATGCATATTAAAGGTACTCAAAAGATTAATTTTGCATAATAATAATTCCAAAATGTTATTAACAAAATGATGAAAAAAAAAAATTAGTCAACAAATTTCCCCGCAACCCAATTTTTTTTCGTGATTCGTTCATTTTTCTGAATACGTATGAATTTTTTCAGATTTTTCAATTATCTTTGAATTTTTAGAAATTCAAAATAAAACTCGATAATTTTCTTATACTCACTCAAAGCTACATAAGCTGCCATTTCCACAATTGTAGAGGTGCCACTGACTGACTTTGGAGAGATTTTCCAAATAAGTTGATTGAGACTTTCATTATTATTTTGCGTGAAACCTCCAAGACATCGCTGCAAAAGTGCATCGTTGCTCAAGTCACTATAAATGGGCTCAATGGCTTCCAGAACGTCAGTAGGAAGGGCTGTGTAGCTGTGTTTGAATGATTCTAGAGCATCTGCAGCTGCAGCTTGCTGCCATTCGCACCAGGAGTCTTCGCCGCTTGGGCATTTCTCGTGCTGTGGGTTCTCGTCGGTTGAACTGTAGTGATGATAAGTTGCCCATATGGCATTTTTCATCTTCTCAACTGAATCATAATTACGTCGAATAGCTAGTCCATAGTAAACAGTCAATTTATCAATCATTTCAGCAGTGAGCTTTCCTTTGCCAGAAAGGCTTTTTCTTTTTACGATCTTTCCGGCCTTGGTTTTTGTGTCAACTACGCTTGTTTTTACTAGTCCACGCAGACGTGTTCCCATTCTCTTTTGGACATGGCCTATGCATTCTTTTTTGTTTATCACAAAATCTTCACCATAAGGTTTTGCATTGACAACGCCGCTGTACGTCTTTGAGTCACCGTCTCCGATGTAGTTACGATATTTCACCCCAAGATTTTCCACCGATCGTTCGAACATTTCTATAATTGCTGATACCTCCATGTTTCCAGAGGGTCCCTCATGGTTGGCTTTGCAATCACCGCTATCCACATGCTCTTCGTACCACGCTTCGTATTCGGCAGAATCCAATTTGTTTTTCCAAGTCTTACAACCGTGGCAGTAACTGCTTTTTACAAAAATGTCAAGTACCTTTCCAGTACAATATCCAATTAGAGAAGCAACGCCAAATAACGAAGAGAATCCTCTTTTTTTCCAAGTGCCGTCGCCTGATACAGTCAATTCTGACGTTTCTTCTACATTATTTGCTTCAGACATTGCTTTTTTCTCTTCTTGTGCAGCCGATGCGAAGAACTTCTTGGCCACATTTTGTATCGCTTCACAATGTTTTTTCATATATAAATTATATGCTGGTTTCGATAAGAAAGCACTCGCTAAATCCATTAGTCCGCAGAACTTATTGCATCCGGCTAAACCTAAGCCTAACACTCGCATTACGAAAGCAAATCGATAATTGACATCGTATACACCACTGTCTATTCTTTCACTTGATGGAATGTAGTGAGGCTGTTTACACTTTTCACATGTAACCTTGATCTTGAAACCAAGACCTTCTTTTTTGCATGTTTGGAATGTAACTTTTCCATCACACTTCACACATTTGACTACAGTAGCAATAGTCGAAAAAACAAGAACGAAATCTATCATTCGATAATGTTTTTGGATGTCTTCTACCACCCCAGCGGGATTATTTTTAATTTTTTTCGCTGACGCGCTATTAGCTAACGGTTCGTCGTTTTTACGCTTTTGAGGAGGCACTTTTTTTTCGGTCGGCACAATTGCCCAATACCGTTCTCACGATCTTGTCTGCTTATTTTTCGAGGTACGAACACGAACGAAAACGGACTCAAACTGTTAGTGTGACTTGCTACTGCTCAGCACGGCATACAGCGGTCAGCTGATGTACAGACTAATGTGTATACTAATATACACCATGCCTCGAATATACATAACGGGACCGGAACAGGCCCGTTTATCAAGAAATTTATTCGGGGTCGAAAAATACAATAGCGCGCCGCGCAGCTGCCGCCCAGGTATAAAACCCGGCATGGAGCAATAGACGCTCAAATACTCATAACTTCGTCAATTTTACTCCGATCGACTTAAACTTTTAACACAATATTCTTGAGATATTATGCATTCATTTAAAAAATTTTAAAAAAATGAAAAAAAAAAAATTTTAATACTTTACCCCGCCCTTAAACCGAAAAAACCTGGCAACATTAGTCTTTCCACCAATATTTGTAAAGTAGTGGTAGATTTAGTGAAAAACCATAAAACTTCATCTTTTACACGTTTTTCAAATTAATGTTAAGGGTGAAATTAAATGTATTCTCGAAAATCATCGAAAGGGTTTTGTAGGCAATTTATTCAAGTTTTCACAGCTGCCCTTTAATTCCCTGTGCGATCACTGGTTGCTGAGATATCAATGATCAAAGATAAAATGATCTTTTTCATACAAAGTCGGATATCTCCGGAAAAAATTGACCTAGAGAGACCAACAAAAAAAAACAAATTGAAGCTGAACAAACAAGCTATCTGACCTGTGCATGGATGTAACTGGAAAAAAATTTACCAAGCCTGTGGAGCCCTTGGGGAAAAAACGAAAAAATGTAGAAAATTTTTTTCTCGCGCTATTTCTTATAATTGCGCGATAAACGTAGCTCACAAAAAAATTGTTGCTAAAAGATCTCGAGACTTAAAACTTGAAGATTCAAAATTTTTTTTTTTTCATCTCGATACGACCAATTTTCATACAGATACAAGGCTTCAAAATACACTATAAAAATTGAAGATATATTCTGTTCCTTTAATTTCTTGGAGTTGTGTATTAACAGATTACTAACTTCCAGCACCCAACGGCAGCGGAGTTTACAGTTGGATCAGTGACAAACACATCGCACGAAAATATATACACACACACGAAACTGCGCACACCATATTTTTACCATTAAAAAAAAACGTAATAAAAAAATTAGATTTAATTAATTTGTTCTGTTCTTTATTTAGCTGTACATCGTTCCGCTGCACGAATCTCATTCTTCATTTGTACATCCCTTTCATCTTCTTGCGTCGTAACTTCGATTTCATTTTTATCGCGTAAACAATGATCCTGTCGTCGTACGGGCGGATTGCAGCAGCGCACGATGTGTCCGCTCGCTATCATCGGAAATAAGATAAAAGCGTGAGCGAATTTGGGCGAATCTTTTTCAGGATGTCCAATTGAAGCTCCAAAAAGCATTCGGAGCATGGATTTCATTTTCGCTCGCTCGGTACCAGCTAGTAGTCGCCCGAGCTGCGTTTGAACTACGCACCATGCCTTTCTCCGCAATCGTTTGCTTTATCGAAGATGAGATCGACAAATGCAATGACGGGGAAGATTGAACAACGTTGACAGTCCCGCAGAAACGCCAAACGCAATGTCGATTTCATCTCTAACACATAAATAATGACCCTGTCGCTGCACTGGCGGCTTGCAGGACTGCACGACTTTTTTACTCGCTCTGCCCGGAAATAAGATAAAATCGATAACAAATTTGAGTGGATCGTTTCAAAGATGTCCGATTGAGACACCAAAAACCATCGGAGCATTGATTTGATCTTTGATCGCTTGGTACCTGGTGGTAGTCGCTCAAGCTGCGTTTCAAGGACGCACCAAGCACTTCTTGGAAATCGTTTGCTTTATCCAAGATGAAATCTATGATCGCCATGACGGGCATGGTAGAGCGGCGTTGAAAGTCGAGCGGAAACGTCAAGCTTATAGTTGATTTCGTCTTTATCATGTACATAATAGGATCCTGGCCCCGTTTGGGCGCCTTGTAGCACCGCACGAATTCTAAGCTGACTCTCGCCGGAATTAAGCTGAAATCGAGAATGAATTTGGGTGAATAATTTTAGGAATGTCCGATTGAGGCTCCAAAAAGCATTCAGAGCATTGATTTCATCTTTGCTCGTTTGATGGGAGCTAGTTGTCGCTCGAGCTGCGTTTGAACGATACAACATGCCCTTTCCCGGAATCGTTTACTCGATCAAAGATTAAATCGACCGCTGCCATGACGGGGATGATTGAACAACGTTGAAAGTCGCGCAGAAATGTCAAGCGCAATGTCGATTTCATCTCCAACCCGGGGAATAATGACCCTGTCGCTGTACTGGCAACTTGCGGTACTGCACTACTTGTCCGATCGTTCTTATCAGAAAGAAGATGAAACGAGAACGAATTTGGGTGAATGATTTCAGGGATGTCAGCTAGAGGCTCCGAAAAGCATTCGGAGGATCGATTTAATCCTTGATCGCTTGGTGCGAGCTGGTAGTCGCGCTAGCTGCGTTTCAACGAGACACGATGGCCTCCTCCGGAATCGTTAGCTTAATCGAAGAAATTAAATCGACAACTGCCATGACGGGAACCGTCGAACGACGTTGAAAGTCGCGCGGAAACGTCAAGACCAAGGTTGCTTTAGTCTTTATCTTGTTTTAAATGCGTAGTACTCGTTGCTTGCAGCACCGCCCGCATTGTCTTCTGCGCCGCATTGTCCATACATAGCGGTGCAGAAGATTGTTTCAATCCTCTAAAAACGTTGTATCGGTTTTCGTCTGCTGGAACCGACTGATTTCGTCTCCCCCAAAGAGAAAGTGCAAAGCTTCTCCTCATGTTTCCTAACCCAGCTTGAACACATTTTGCATTGATATTTGTTCAGAAAAACTTATCTTAGGAGATAAATCCAACTGTCATACAAGACGGAGTAGTCGAATGAATAATGGAATCCTGAAAACATTTAATGCCCGATTATTTACCGTCAAATTATTGAGAGTTTGTTAACGAAAATTTGCCTGTTTTTTTCTTATACGCAAAACAAATCTTAATTTTTATTTATTTCTTAAGAAAACAACAAGGACACGCATTCTCAATGAATAATCACAATAAAATTCATACATTTCATGAATTGCGGCGTGCTTCACTCTTTGGCACGCCGACGGATAGCAGACGATAGGTGAAAAGTCAAATCGTGCGGCTTGTCACGAGTCTCGAACCGAACAGGTTGATAAGCGAGGTAGCGAATGATTCGCTAAACGTCAGATCATGCGCGCTGGCATCTGTCAAACGCTGCTTTTTCGCAGAACCCTCCTGACGTCGGCCACGGCTACGTAGCCCTTCGTCTACTCTTCGGCCCTTTTCGATCATCCATCATGGCGATTTCGAGCGTTCTTTCGGAGATCGAACGCCTATTTTCTAATGCTTCCCATTTGATGACACGGTCGAAAAAAAGGCCAAATAAAAATTTTCGGAGCAACCTGCTGAACTCGGGATTTCCCGGTTATACACTTATTATGGATCACCCTGTACTAGGAGGAAAAATGATAGAAATTAAAGGGCACAAAATGCTGTTCGTACACGGCATAAAATACCTAAAAATACCCGCCCGCACAGAATGTATAGTGTAGGCGCAGACGATGTGAAAAGGCTAAGGATTGATAAGGGAACAAAAAATGCAAAAGGGAATCACGATGGGAAAGGCGATCGTAAAGGCAGAGGCAAACACTCGCCCTGTAACAATTATGAACGTGCTCGAAAAAGAGGAAATTATCAAGAGACCTATGGTCGAACTAGAGCAAATAGAAATCGACAAGGTTAGCCTGGGAAAAGAAAACTGCGATAAAAAGAAGAAAGAAGAGGAAACATATCAAGACGCCGAAACAATCGCAAAATTACGAATGGAAAGACTGGAGAAATTATGACTCAAGATTAAGGGGAACTCGCATTTGAATGCAGAAGAAGAAACGATTTTGCGAGAAATCTGCGAGGAATTCCCCGACCTATTTCATCTCGAAGGAGAGCTACTAGGTTGTATAAAGGCAATTGAGCATCAGATCCCGCTAAAAAAGGGTCATGCCAATAAAGGTGCGACCTTATCGACTGCCGGAGGAGCACAAAAAGGAAATCCAACGACAGGCATAAAAAATGCTAGACGAGGATATAATCCGCCCAAGCACGAGTCCATGGAATGCCCCATTGCTCGTAGTGCCGAAAAGCCAGATGCGAATAGAATAGTCCAAAAAGGGTGGTCGCTGATTTTAGAAAGTTAAACGATGCTACAGAAGGCGATTCTTACCCACTGCCCAATATCGCGGAGATACTGGACCAGTTGGGAAAGGCCAAGTACTTCACGACCCTCGACCTCGCCTCGGGATTCCATCAAATTCCGATGGCAGAGGAAGACAAACCGAAAACGGTTTTTTCAACGCCATTAAGGCATTACGAGTATAATCGAATGCCATTCGGTTTAAAGAATGCATCTCCTACGTTCCAAAGGTTAATGGACGCAGTATTGGCCGGTTTGCAAGGCCTTAAATGCTACGTAAATTTGGACGATATTGTCATACATGGAACCTCACTCGCTGAGCACGGCAAGCGGCTACGAGAAGTGCTGACGCGGCTAAGAGAGGCTAATTAAAAAATACAACCCAAGAAATGCGAATTTATGCGAAAGGAAACGCAATATCTCGGTCATATTATAACAGAAGCTGGCGTGAAACCTGACCCTGAAAAATTAAAAGACGTAAAAAAAGTTTCCAACGCCAAGAAATGTAAAAGAAATACAATCGTTCCTGGGACTAGCCTGGGACTAGTACTACCGCAGATTCATTAAGGATTTTTCCAAAATCGCAAAACCAATGACAAATTTGATTAAAAAAAAAGGGGTCAAATTTGAACGGACCGAATTATGCCAAAGCTCATTTGATCATTTGACGGAAGCCCTGATCACAGCGCCCATACTCCAGTGAGTATGGGCGCTGTATCCTGATTTCACAAAACCATTTATCGTGTCAACGGATGCTTCGGATAAGGCAATTGGTGCAATCCTGTCTCACGGAAAATTGGAGAGGATTTACCCATATGTTATGCAAGCCGAACTCTCAATAAAGCCGAAACAAATTATTCGACTACAAAGAAGGAACTTCTTGCAATCATATGGGCCGTACATCAATTTCGACCATATATTTATGGTACGAAATTCACCATAATTACAGATAATTAAGCCATTGACATGGTTATTCAGCGTAAAGGATCCAGCATCAAGGCTAATGAGATGGCGAATAAAAT
>OZ010719.1:23227648-23273128 GCA_963932345.1 Ophion ventricosus
AGAGAGCGAGAGCGAGAGCGAGAGCGGGAGCGGGAGCGAGAGCGAGAGCGGGAGCGGGAGCGAGAGCGAGAGCGGGAGCGAGAGCGAGAGCGGGAGCGAGAGCGAGAGCGGGAGCGAGAGCGAGAGCGAGAGCGGGAGCGAGAGCGAGAGCGAGAGCGAGAGAGAGAGAGAGAGAGCGAGAGCGGGAGCGGGAGCGGGAGCGAGAGCGAGAGCGAGAGCGGGAGCGAGAGCGAGAGCGGGAGCGGGAGCGAGAGCGAGAGCGAGAGCGAGAGCGAGAGCGAGAGCGGGAGCGAGAGCGAGAGCGGGAGCGAGAGCGAGAGCGAGAGCGAGAGCGAGAGCGAGAGCGAGAGCGAGAGAGAGAGCGAGAGCGAGAGCGAGAGCGAGAGCGGGAGCGGGAGCGGGAGCGAGAGCGAGAGCGGGAGCGAGAGCGAGAGCGAGAGCGAGAGCGAGAGCGAGAGAGAGAGAGAGAGAGAGAGAGAGAGAGAGAGAGAGAGCGAAAAGGAGGACAGCGCTACGAACAGCCACACAAAGAGGAGAGGCCCAGAATATGAATTGCCGGGCCTCGAGGCCCCACGTGGAGAAAGAGTCGCCTGGGGAAGCGCGGCATGGGGGGAATCTCCACATGAGTTAGAAGAGTCGCGACGCTCGAGCACGAGCACGAACGACGAAGAAAATTGCAGCATTGGCGGATCCACTCCAAGCGAGGGAGACCAAGAGAAAATAATAAAAGAATACCACGATGCCCCTCTAGGTGGGCACCAGGGCATCACACGAACACTGCAGCGAATACCTCAACAATATGTGTGGCCGGGAATGAAACGACACGTCACCACACACATACGAGAATGCGACAAATGCCAGCGAAATAAATCAGGAAAAAATGATAAGACACCGATGGTCATCACAGACACATCGGCCCAAGCGATCGAAAAATGTGGTGTCGATATAGTAGGTCCCTTGACCGTTAACGAAAAAGGCAACAAGTATTTCAAACTTTCCAGGACCTACTAACAAAATACAGCGCCGCAATTCCATTGAAAAACCGAGAAGCCCACACGGTTGCGAAGGCGCTTGTAACCTAAATTATTTGCAAATTTGGAGCCCCATCAATAATCCTTTCAAATCAAGGCACAAATTTCTTTAATAATGTATTTAATGAAACATGTGATCACTTGCAAATAAAAAAATTGCAAACCCCGGCATACCATCCGCAATCGAATGGAGCCCTGGAAAGGTCCCATAGGACCCATGCAGAGTACCTGAAAAATTTCATTCGAGAGGATCAAAGGGACTGGGACGAATGGATATCCTATGTCATGTTTACATATAATAACACGCCACACACGGCTACAGGTATTACGCCGTACGAATTGGTATTCGGCAAAAAGCCCGAATTATCGACCGCGCTGCGAGAAATTTCGCGAGCAACGTATTCATACGACGACTACGCGGGCAGAATTACGCGAACGCCTGAGAGCATCATGGCAACAAGCTCAAGGAAAGCTGAACAAAGGAAAGGATAAATCGAAGCATCAATACGATCACATGACCGGTAAGATAGAGTACCGTCCGGATGATCAAGTCCTCCTCTACGACGAGACCGCGAGGAGGGGCAGATCGGCCAAGCTCACTCGGAAGTGGGTAGGGCCTTACACGGTCCGAAGCCGAAAAGCAGACGAGACCTACCGGATCGTCCGCGGACGCAAAGAGATACGCATACACGCGAATCGCATAATCGCATTAAAAAATATATTACCCATTAGCGGTCTTGTCGGCCAGCGGGTGGGGGCAGAGAAGGGGCCTGCGGCTCGTCCGCACGAAGCCCCGTCATAAAAAAAGGAAAAAAAAAATTACATTGCTATATCTTAAAATTTATGGAGACCACGATGGCTCTCCCGCAATGCGCCCTGAAAGGAGGAAAAGGGAAAATGAAAAAAAACAATGAAATACAAAAAAAATTATCGACCATATATTGTTACATGCTTAATTAATAATAAAAAAAAAGTGGTAAATAAAATTTGTATTGTCGCGGCGGTGAGTCGGATCAGCCGAACATCCAAATAGGATCCGGCTCAGCCTCCGGGAGCGGGGTGAGTTCCGGAAGCCACCTCATAGTGAGGCGGCTCAACCACCACCCTTCCTCCAAGGTGTCGTAAAATAGCCGGCACAACCCGACAAGCTCGGCTGGCTCCCACCCCCACTCTATGGCATACAAGCTGGCCGGATCTTCCGTAAGGCCCAGATTTGCCGTAAGTTTGCCCGGACCCGAGCGCGACGGCGGCGAACACCGACGGCCTGCTGTATGAACAGCCGCCGCCACCATCCCTTAGAAGAAGAACGCCTCCTCTTCGGAACCCGAGCCGTCTGTAACAAAAAAAAAACAAGTATTAGTAAAGAATTTTTTTTTTAATAAATGAAAAAAGTATAGCATACTTACAACAACGAATTCCAAGGTGTCCTTGTCGGCTCCGAACACCACCGTCTCACCGCCATACCGTGAATACTCCATTTTTCTAAAAAAAAAAAAAAAGAGAAGACAAACAAAATTATAATAAAAAAAACGTGCGGGAAAATAATGTAAAGAGAAATGGAAAGTATTCAGCTTACCGATAAATTGATGGTATCCCGACGAAAGTTGAAGAACAAATGAAAATGTCGTCGTTCGAGCATGAACGAGTGACTCCGTCGAAGCAAGAAAACGCGAACTTGCAGAAAAATCATGAAGAAAAGGAAGGGGCCAAAAATTCGAGACTCAGCACCCACGTTGAAATGCCAATGCTCAGCCGCTAGTGGACAATCGGCTGAGACTTGGCCCAGTGTTGGATACCAAGCGTCGGCATTCTAGGCTGGCCCAAGCGTCAGCGTGTCGGTGCTACAGAACAGGCCCAACGCTGGCTCAACGCCAGAGCCATCGCCAGAGCCAGCGCCGGCTCAACCGCTTGTGGACAATCGGCTGAGACTTGGCCCTGTACTGGATCACAAACGTCAAACGCTGGCTCAACGCCAGAGCCAGCGTTGGAAAAAGGCAAAAATTGGACCGACAGCCAATCGCATGTACGAACACGGAAGAAAGGGAGCCTCTTATTGGCTGTCGTTAGCTATGACGCAAACGCTCGCCACCGAGTTACAGAATCCCGCTACTATACATGTATGTACATCTACGCTCATGCAGCCATATGGTTCAGAGTTTTTAGTGTTGCAACAAGGAAGATCTCGTGTTGTTTTAAACGACCAAGTGAAAAAAAACATTTGCGTGATTGATAATTACAAATATACAAACGAATTGACAGCCAATATTCACGGTGAAGTGTTTTCTGAATCGGGATTATCAATAGCCAATTCTATGTTTCAATTTGTTTTCTGAAATTCAGTCATAAACTTTAGCTTTAAATATAACGTGATAAAATGTTTTTTTTTACTGAAGCAATATCCTATTTTTGAAAAATATGATTGCCGTGATATAAAAATATAAAACTTACCAGGTGTACAAGTATGAAATGCGGATGTCAGACGACAGATGGTGCACCAATGCAGTTTGTGCTATAAAGATTTGACACTGCGCTATTTTGTTGTGTCATCAACAAGTGTTAGACGCGCACAAGTGATAAATTGGAAAAGTGTGTGCATAGTGTTGTGTTGTCGTGTTCAATATGTCGAAATTTATACCGAACAAAGAGCATTCGCGGACAGCATTAATTTTTTGTTTTCATTTGAAGAAAACTGCTGCTGAATCATACCCATTACTGCGAGAAGCTTATGGTGAACATGCTCCACCACAAGATACGTGTGAACGATGGTTTCGGCGTCTCAAAAGTGGTGCCTTCGATGTTGCACACAAGGAACATGGAAAACCGCCAAAAAAATACGAAGATGTGGAATTGCAAGCATTGTTGGACGAAGATGATTCGCAAACACAAAAACAACTCGCCGAGCAATTGGGCGTTAGTCAACAATCTGTTTCCAATCGGCTACGAGTGATGGGAAAGATTCAGAAGATCGGTAGATGGGTACCACATGAGTTGAACGACAGGCAAATGGAAAAGCGCATAAACACATGTGACATTTTGCTCGCTCGGTACAAAAGGAAGTCGTTTTTGCATCGTATAGTTGCAGGGGATGAAAATTAGATTTATTTTGAGAATCCCAAGCGCAATAAATCATGGGTAGACTCAGGCGCACCATCCACATCGACCGGAAGACCGAATCGCTTTGGCAGAAAGACGATGCTCTGTGTTTGGTGGGCCCAGAGGGGCGTGGTCTATTATGAGCTGTTAAAACCTGGGGAAACGGTTAATACTAAACGTTACCAACAACAATTGACCGATTTGAACCGTTCGCTGCTTGAAAAAAGGCCAGAATACCGAAAGAGGCAACACAAAGTCATTTTTCTTCATGACAATGCTCCATCAAATACGGCAAAACCGGTTCGCGACGCGTTGGAGGCACTCAGCTGGGAAGTTCTACCCCATGTGGCTTACTCACCAGACTTGGCTCCTTCCGATTACCACTTGTTTGCATCGATGGATCACGCACTTGCTGAGCAGCGCTTTGGTTGGTAAGAAGATGTGAAAAAATGGCTCGATAAATGGTTCGCAGCAAAAGGGGAAGATTTTTACTGGCGTGGTATTCACAAATTGCCCGAAAGACGGGAAAAATGTATAACAAGCGATGGACCATACTTTGAATAAAGCACTTTATATCATTCTTCCGAATTTAACGTGTTTTTTTTAGAAAAAAAAATCCACATTTCATATTTGTACACCTGGTATAATTTTACCGAAATGGGGAATAATCTCTGACGGTGGGACTCTTTAAAGACGAAAACAAACCTATAATTTGCTATGTTTTTCGTTTCTTTTGTGTTTATACCACATCACAATGGAGACCGAAAAATCAGACGAGAATTTATATTAATATCTGTTTGAAAGTTTTTAGTTTCTAATCGATCAATTTTCATCAGTTAGTTAGATTTTCATCAGTTAGATGCCTCATAACCCTAGAACATACTTTTAAAACCTAATTAACTTTTGCTAATATATTGTAATATCTTTTTCTCCCTCACGGATATCCTTTCAAAATCTTTTTCTCATTCCATTCTCATCCATCCTTCCACCCTCTCACACTCACCTCTCACTCTCGGACTCTCTTACTCTCTCAAACAGTAAATATAATTATCATCCTTGTGATCCAGGCATCGTAGCCAATATTTGGCAGCCGAGCGTCAGGCGCGCGTCACATTGCCATGCCTGGCCCAAGCATTTTTGCCGAGCATTGGCCAATCAAGGTCAACACTGAGCCAGCGCATGGTCCATGGTCAATTTATACATGGGTCAGTCGTGATCCTAGCATCGTAGCCAACCCTCGGCTGCCGAGCGTCAGCCGCGCGTCACATTTCCATGCCTTCGCCAAGCATTTTTGCCGGGCCTCGGCCAATCAAGTTCGGGAATGAGCCAGCGCTGGGTCGATGCTTAATTTATACATGGGCCAGTCATGCTCCTGGCATCGGTAGCCAACCCTCGGCTGCCGAGCGTCAGCCGCGCGTCACATTTCCATGCCTGGGCCAAGCATTTTTGCCGAGCCTCGGCCAATCAAGTTCGACACTGAGTCAGCACTGGGCTGATGGTCAATTTCTACCTGGGCAATGGGTCCGAGTCAAAAGTCTTTGATGAAAAGGACTTATAAATCTACCGATAAATTCATAACTATACAGGGTTATTCATAGTAAGTGGCGCACTCTGAACTGGCGGGTACAGGGGGGAACCCCGAGTATAATTGTCGAGGCTTTTTTGTTTTCTTCAAATAGGTTTGAATGGGAAGCATTAGAATTTGGGCGTTCGATGCATTGTTGTAAAGCTATAGTCCGCCATGATTGACGACGCCACTCAATCCTCGGATCCGAGCGCGGGGCACGTAGCAGACGACAAGCAAGGCAGATCGGCATCTGTCTCGCTTGTGTGGGCGATGTGACATTTCGTGTATCGTCTGCTATTGCTTTCCGTCATCTTGGGTGCGCAAGTTCAGAGCGTGTGTCAAGCCCCGCGAAACACAAGCGAATGAGCGTGAATTGTCTTTTCGGGTGTCGTCGCCTGTTATTCGTCGCTCTTTCATGCTCCGTTATTACCTTACTATGTCACTCATTGGCATTCTTGCGTTCATTATTTCTCCTCGATTATACTTATCGTTTCTCTCATCTTCTCTTACGTTTGCGCATTCTTCCGCTTGTCCGTCGATCCAGTGTCATCGACTCTTACAGGAAAAATCACTTTACGTTTCCGCCTTCGATTTTCAAATTTGACCGTGATTACCCATAGAGAGATGCTGTAATTTGTGGTTTTTTTAAGAAATAAAAATGAACAAAATCAGCAAATACTCAATAGTCCTCAAACTACGATAGACCGAGCGATTTTTTCGCGCGATGAAAAAAGAAGGTGAAATTTTATTACCAAACTCTCAATAATTTGTCGCTAAATTTTTGAAGATTAGATGTTGTCCGGATTCCACTTCTCATTCGACGACTCCGTCTTGCATAATACTCGGATTTATCTCCTAAAATAAATTACGATAAAAGACGAAACCAGTCGGTTCCGGAAGACGAAAACTGATACGAATTTTTTTGAGGATTTGAAAAAAATGAGATATTCAGAGCGTGAGATAGGTACGTTTTTTCCCTTTTCTATAGGGACGGTCTCCGGAAATCTAAAAGGGTTACGACTTTGTTGGTGGTTCCTGTTAAGAATATGAGAATACCAGCGTCGTCTGAAACGTCGAAAATTGAGCGACTTAAAAAAAAACTTTACTTATTTATTCATTTTACTTGTGGTCATAGTGAGTGGACATTCGGGCAGTACAGCAAGCTGCGAGTACGACGCATTATTTACGTGATAAATATAAAATCATTGTTGCGCTTGATGTTTCCGCGCCAGTTTCAACGTCGTTGGTGCAAGCTGCGTCGTTGCAACGCGGCTCGAGCGACTACCGGCTCGCACCAAGCGATCAAAGATTAAATCGATGCTCGGGATGGTTTTTGGAGCTCCAATCGGGCGTCCCTGAAACGTTTCACTCCATATCGTTCTCTATTCCACCTTATTTTCAGTGAAAGCGAGTGGACAAGTCGTGCGGTCTTGCGAGTTGCCACTACGACAACAGGATGGTTATTTACGCGATAAAGATTTAAAAAACGTTGCTCTCGACGTTCCTGCACGACTTTGGACGCTGTTCGAACATCACCGTCATAGCAGTCGTCGATTTCATCTTCGATCAAGCAAACGATTGCGAATAAGGGCAAGGTGCGTCGTTGAACCGTAGCTCCAGCGACCACCGGCTCGCATGAAGGGCCAAAGGTGAAATCATCATTGCCCTCGACGTTTCCGCACGACTTTGAACGTCGTTCGACCATCCCCGTCATAGCGGAAGTCAATTTCATCTAGGATCCAGCAAACGATTGCGAATGAGAGCACGGTGCGTCGTTGAAACGCAGCTCGAGCGGCTACCGACTCGCACCAAACGATCAAAGATGAAATCGATGTTCCGAACGGTTTTTAGAGCCGCAATCGGACATCCCTGAAATGATCCACTCAAATTGGCTCTCGAGAAGTAGCCAGAAGATTCAGACACACGCGTGTGTTGTTCTATCTCACTCTCTGCTGATTTATTGAGCATAACATTTTTTCAACTACTAGAGAGTTCTAGTACACATCGATGGTCCCGAGCGGGTCTATCTTATCTCGCTCAGGCCTTTACGCAGTAGCGTAATTGAAAGGGTCTCAGATGTACTAGCGTAACTCTCGCGTCCTCCGCGAAGTATCGTATCTCGGCAGACCCTGTTCATTCTAACGCATCTCGGGCCGCGCGTGAGATCCATCGTATCTCCCGCAGCCTTAGAACGGAGTATCGTAACTCGCCGACTGCGATATGCTCTATCGTATCTCAGATGCACCAAAACGTTTCATCGTAAGTCGAAATTTGGTGATTTTTGAAAAACATCACTACTAAGTTCGTTCGAGCTTGAAGAATGCCCAGACAAAATTTTAAATCATTTTGATAATTTTCTGTGCTGTAATTAATTAAAGTAAAACAAGATATCGTATCCCCCCGCACTCTGAAAGTTCCATTCTAGTTTCTACTCTATCGTAAGTCGTCGAAAATCTCGACGACTTACAATGAAAGAATAAGTTATGTAACGATAACAGTTATAAGTATGTTATTATTATGACGTGAATGGAAATAATATAATAATTCATTGATTTAAACAGATAATTAATTAATCATGAAATATAGAAAAATAATAATCGTAATGATATTATTAACACCTTTTGAGATTGGGCGACACAAGAATTGTATTACGGTTATCACTATATCTATTCGTTTGAAAATTGACTGAGATTTCGCGATTTTATTTGAAACAAAAATTGATTACCAGTTACAAGATATTTTATTTTTAAATTTTATTCCGAAAACTTTACATAGTATGAAACAATTTCATTAGAAAAAAATATGCATTAGGTATACAGGTATATATAGGTATATAGGTATCTATAGGTATATAGGTATTGTAGAGATATACCTATATAGGTATATAGGTATATCTCTACAAGCAGCTATTTTTCATACAGTTCCATACAAATTATTAGCACACATACATGTGCTAATAATTTGAATGAAAGACCTTTCGTCGAAGCATGACGGCTGTCAGGGAGAAAGCCTACCAAAGACCTTTCGGCCGAAATATATGATGAATATTATGATAATAGTATATTATGTTTCTATTTTCACAACCCTTTTCATGTCTAAAAAATATTCTGCATATAATGCGCAATATTTAGACATAAATGTTGTGATGATTCAGTGACATTTTATTTTTGAGAACGCGAAACTTTCAAACCGCGTTTACTGAAAACTTGCGATTCGTAGATACGATGAAACGTTTTGGTGCATCTGAGATACGATAGAGCATATCGCAGTCGGCGAGTTACGATACTCCGTTCTAAGGCTGCGGGAGATACGATGGATCTCACGCGCGGCTGGAGATGCGTTAGAATGAACAGGGTCTGCCGAGATACGATACTTCGCGGAGGACGCGAGAGTTACGCTAGTACATCTGGGACCCTTTCAATTACGCTACTGCGTAAAGGTCTGAGCGAGATAAGATAGACCCGCTCGGGACCATCGACATGAGAAAACATGTCAGAAGGAGCCAGAAGCATCGGGCGAACGGAATAATTTTTTTGATCGAAAGTGTACCATACAACGGTACAACAGCCACACCTCTTAGCCCTTGATGACTGATTGTTGTCTAGCGATTTTTGTTTAGTACCAGAGAGTTGCAGTACACATAAAAACATCTGTGAGAAGTAACAAGATTTTTCAGATGCGCGAAATAATTTTTGTATGGAAGCTTCACCACACAACAATCGAGTCTTCTTTTATTTCACACTCTGCTGATTTATTATGGTCTAATATTTTTTGGCAACACTAGAAAGTTTGAGTAGGCATAAAAACATATGTGAGAAGTGTCCGGAAGCTTCAGACACCCGAAACAAATTTTTTCAGTGAAGCTCTACCACAAGACATTCGAGCAGTGTCACCTCTCATTCCTTGAAGGCTTATTGCGGTCTAGTATTTTTTTACAGTACTAGAGAGTTATATTACATGCAAAAAGGTGTCTGAGAAGTATGCATGAGATTGAGAGGCGCGAAATGATTTTTTTCATGAAAGTTGTACGGTAGAACAATCGAGCAGTGTCACCTCTCCTCCCTCGACGACTTATTATTGTTCAATATTTTTTCCAACTAGTAGACAGTTCAAGTACGTATGAAAATATATGTGCGAAGGAGAAGAAGCTTCAGACGCGCGATATCATTTTTTTTATGGAAGCTGTATCATACAACATTCGAGAAGTCTCACCTCTCATCCCTTGCCAATTTAATGTTGTCCAATATTTTTTTTAGAGTACTGGAGAGTTCTAGTATACATAAAAATACATGTGAAAAGCAGCCAAAAGATGCAGAGATACGCTATTTTTGTTTGCAGAAGGTGTACAATACAACAATCGAGTGTTGTTCTATCTCACTCTCTCCTAATTTATTGAGTCTAATATTTTTTTGCAACTACTACAGACTTCTAGTACGAATAAAAATACGAGCGAGAAGGACCCAGAAGCTTTGGACGCACAATTTTTTTTTATTGAAGGTGTGCCATACAATGATCCAGCACTATCACCTCTCATCCCTTGATGACTGATTGATGTCTAATGATTTTTTCTATGCCACTAGAGATTCCTAATACGTATACAAACATATGAAAGAAACAGCCAGAAGCTTCAGAAATAGAAACTGCTTTTTTTCGTGAAAGTGTAGCATCGAACAGTCGAGGAGTGTCATTTTTCATGCCTTGCCGACTTATTTTTGATCAATATTATTTTTTCGAAGCACTGGAGATTTTTCGTACAAATAAAAACTTATGTGAGAAGTATGCAGAAGCTACAGACAACCGAAAACATTTTTTTCAATGAAGCTCTACCACGCAACAATCGAGCAGTGTCACTTCTCATCCCTTAATGAATTATTGTTGTCTAGTAATTTTTTACAGTACTAGAGAGTTCTAGGACATATAGGAAGATGTGTAAGAAGTAACAAGAAGCTTCAGATTCGCGAAATAATTTTTTTATGGAAGCAGTATCATGCAGCAATCGAGAAGAATCATCTCTCATTCCCTGCCGATATATTGTTGTCCAATATTTTTTTTCAAGTCCTGGAGAGTTCTAGTGTACATACGAAGAGATGTGAAAAGTGGCCAGAACATGCATACGGACGCAATTTTTTTTTATATAGAAGGTGTACAATACGATATTCGATTGTTGTTCTATCTCACTCTCTGCTGATTTATCGAGTCTAATATTTTTTTTTCAACTACTTGAGAATTCTAGTACACAAAAAAACACATGCTAGATGAAGCCGGAGGCTTCGGACGCAAGAAATAATTGTTTTGTTCAAAAGCTTACCATACAAAGGTCAGCAGTCTCGCCTCTCATATCTTGATGACTGTTCGTTCTCTAATACTTTTGTCGACAGTGGTAAAAAGTTTTAGTAGACATAAAAAGACATGTGAGAAATATCCAAAAGCTTCAGACGCCCAAAACAATTTTTTTCAGTGAAGCTCTACCACACGACAATCGAGCTGTGTTACCTCTCATCCCTTGATGGGTTACTGTATTCTAGTATTTTTTTACACTACTAGAGAGTTCTACTGCATGCAAAAACATGTCTGGGAAGTAGCCAGAAGATTCAGGGGCTCGAAATAATTTGCTTGGTGGAAGGTGTAACATACAACAATCAGGCAGTGTCATCTCTCATCCCTTGCCGATTTATTGTTGTTCAATTTTTTTTTTTACCTGGAGAGTTCTCGTAGACATACAAACGTATGTGAAAAATAGCCAGAAGATTCGGACACAAGCAAGTATTTTTTTTATTCGTAGAAGAAGTTCAATACAACAATCGAGTGTTGTTCTATCTCACTCTCTGCTAATTTATTAAATATAGTATTCTTTCAACTACTAGAGACTTTTAGTAGATATAAAAACGCGTGTGAGAAGGAGCCAGAAGCTTCGGACGCTAGAACTAATTTTTTTGACCGAAGGTGTACCATACAACGGTCCAGCAGTATCACCTCTCACCCCTTGATGACTGATTTTAGTCTAATGATTTTGTTATAGTACTAGAGTGTTTTAGTACACATAAAAACATATGAAAGAAGTAGCGAGAAGCTTCAAGAATACAAAATGATTTTTGTTCAAGCAATTGTGCCACAGAACTGTCGTGCAGTGTCATCTTCATCTCTTGCTGATTCATTGTTGTCCACTAATTTTTGTTTCAATTTCTCGTGATTTCGCGTATATATTGGGAGTACAAATTAATTCGGTCCGTTTTCAAGAGATGGCTCTGGCTGTTATGAATGTTTCATAGTGACAGCTGATTTCGGTGGTTTCAGAGAGGTTAGACATCTGTTAATAACATTCAGTTTATATCGCTTTGAGTTCCATTAAAAACCTTGTTTTTTACTGTGTTGAATATGTCAAATTTTGTGTTAACCAAGCAGCATTTGCGGGAAGTTTTACTTTTCTGCTTTAATTGGAAGAAAAGTGCAGCTGAAGCGCATCGAATGCTTGTTGAAGTTTATGGTGATGATGCTCGAACTGATAAATCATGTAGGGAATGGTTTCGACGCTTTAAGAACGGTGATTTCAGCGTTGAAGACAAGCCTCGCCCTGGACCGCCAAATGAGCCAATAAGCTGCTACAACCTGGCGATTCCATTACGGGCGATCGGTATAGACTATAATTGATTCGTTTGAGCCGTGCATTACGAGAAAAATGGCCGGAATACGAGCAAAGACATGACAAAGTTATTCTTCTACATGACAAGGCTCGGCCTCATGTCGCAAAAGTCGTAAAAAAATATTTGGAAACGCTCAAATGGGATATTTTACAGCACCCGCCGTATTCTCCGGACATTGCTCCTTCTGATTACTGGTTGTTCCGACGGATGCAGCACGATTTAGCAGATCACCGGTTCACTTCTTTCGCAGAAATCGAAAGTTGGCTCAAAACTTGGATCGCCTCAAAAGACGAGACTTTTTGTTCGAGATGGAATTCGAAAATTGCCTGAGAGGTGGGAAAAAGTAGTAGCCAGCGATGGACAGTACTTTGATTAATCTATTCATACCTTTTATTTTGAAATAAATGGATTTTTTACCAAACAAAAAAACGGACCGAATTAATTTGTACTCCCAATATAAAAACATAGATGAGACGGAGCCAGAAGCTTCGGACACACGAAATAATTATTTTCAGCGAAACTGTACTATACAACGCACAGAGGGTCAAATGTCTAAAAAACCTGGCCAAAAGTCTAGATTACGTAATGTCATATGAGTACGGCAAACTAGCATTTTTTGACTGATATTTATCTTCACTTTGAGCGCCTAACATATTTTGTATGTGCATTTTTTTTTAAGGCTGTAACTAACGTGCAAAGTCGATGTTCTTCATTTATTTATTTAAATAAACATTAATTTTAATATGAAATTGCTTAATGTTTATGTATATTACTATTTTTTAACTCTAATCATCTTTTTTAGTGAAGCAAAATAAGTGGAAAAAAAAGTAAATTAACTATATAGCAATCATTAAAAATGACACAGTCGATTATAGTATTAAATTATTGCCAAAAAATGTATTTTTGTCTTTTTTCAATTCTTCTGTAAATTGCTCCGTGCCCCTCCGCGCGCTATCTCACTCAAGAACTTTCTCTGTAGGACCTAAACACTGAATTCACGCTGCAAAACCTTACGGATAGTTGCGCAATTTTTAATAAATATCTGTGAAAAAAATTGGGATTTTTAATTTTTTTTGGCTACATTTCCGAACTTCTCCTATCAAAACTTGCTCCAAAATTTGTGGCTACTTTTTTCGATCCGCTAAGTACAATAAAAGTATAAAAGAGTTGTGTCGGATATTGAACCTTTAAGGTCCAAAGATAAAAATTATTATTTGCTTTTGAGGTATAAAACGTGAATAAATCATTTGCTCCAAACTCAAGCAAATCACTTTGAACATTGAGTCAATTTTTCTAATTCGGTCTGGGTATTGTATGTTAATAAATATTTGTTCTTCAACTTCTGTATTTAATGTGTTTGTTGTTAAAGTATATTCAAAATGAGTTATACTGCAACTAAAAAGCAGTTGTTTGAGGTCTTGCACGAGAAAAAGAAATTGAATCGAGAATCACAACAGACTCATCTATTAGAATTTTTGTGTGGAAAATTGAGTGTAAGTAGAAGCGAAGGAGAGGCAAGAAATGAACTACTAAAAGGTGTCCGCCGTTTCTGCAGTGAAGCGTACTCTAGATTGTATTTTGCGCCTCTTCCTCGAGATCAGTGTGTAGTGCCCCTACTATGCGCCGATGTCGCCACAATCTTTAAAGTTCAATTTTTTCGTTCCGGTCCTGTTCCATGTATATTCCGGTACGCAACTCATTCTTCTGTTTTGTGCCGATCACGTCACACATTTTATTCAGAAATTCTACAGAAAATGGGCAAAAGGAAACGCAGGCATCGCTCGTCGGACGACGAGGATAAAAAAAGACTGCGAAACCGAGTAGAATGGTTGGAAGAACAAATTCTAAAACAAAGAGAGGAAAAACACGAAAGCAAGCTCAGTAAGTATTTAAGGTTTGACAAACCGTCTAACCTGGCTTGTGTTTTTTCGTCGGACTCGATATTGTACGAAGGGGAACATATGTGTTTTTTGGTCCAACCATAAACCATAAATGTGGCACAACGATGTTCAACATCGAATGTGTACATAAACCCCGTACATTATGCCATGCAGGTTCTGTCTCGCGATCGTCCAACGGTCGCGAGTGCAAGATCCGTAGGCCATGCAATATTTCATGTAGCGGTGCAACCGACTCGTGGAAGCGAATAACTCTCCGTACTAAACAAAAAAAAAATGGAAACAAAAAGACTTATTTTTTTCGCTATAATAGGCAATCGAAGACAGAGCTCGACACGGAGTCGATCGCGTAGTAAATCTCATAGAAATGATCGCGACGATTACGACTCACCGAAGTCGCATCGTCGCCACTACGGCGGAGGTTATCGTAGCAGTGATGGAAGCCACGACAATGATGCAAATCGTCGCAACAAAGATCGACGCTCTAGGCGTAGTCGTTCCCATCGACGAGAACGAATTTATACGTATACGGATCATGCGAGTCATCGCGACCGCGATAAATGCAGCTGGACTGAGTCGTCTCCGGATCGCGCGAGAAACTCGAGGAGCGAGTCACCAAGAGGAAATTTTGATTCACAGGTACAAGCGCACTCGATATCTCCCTCGCTCGACCCACCGGAGGAGCGCGATATTATGTCCGGCGATGAAGCTAACGTTGCTCAGCCAGATACACAAGCGGCCGCGGATGCCCCAGTCGTTACGACTGGCGCGATTGCTGTCAATGCAAAGCCAGGTACGGAAGAGGTGTTGGCCGAAGCACAAGAAATCGAACTACAAGCGGACGTTTTGGAAGTGTTCGGAGAACGTCTCAGACCAGAGCGAGTGCTAGCACCGGCAGTGCACAGTCATCTCGCGACGCTTTGGTTGGAGGTTATCGAGAAGGGTCTTCTGGCAGAAGAACGAAAAGGTTTTTTAAAAAACATTTCACCTCCACAGAACTGCGTTTTCATCGATCCTCCGAAATTGAATTTGGAGGTTAAGGCGGCTTTAGATAGTACAATCGTAAAAAGAGACGAAAGAATTATTGAAAAACAAGAAAAGGTCGCCGCTTCGCTCGCCGGCGTAGGAAAAGTTATAGATCTGTTGATCAAATGTAATCCTGGAGATAAGAAACAGTATTTAGAACCACTCAACGGCGTCGCTAAACTTTTGGCGGACTTACAGCACGACGAAACATCGATCCGAAGGAGTTTAATTTAAAAAAATATCAAGGCACCTTTCAGAGACACGCTGAAGGATTCATCGTCGGGCGAGTGGCTATTTGGAACGGAACTGAGCGAAAAAATAAAGGCTGCTAAAGTTTTGCAGCAATCATCGAGGGATTTAAAACAGCCCGCCAAGCAATCATCGGATCAAGGGAAATATTCAAAAAACTCGAGGGGCCCGCCTCAACAAAACCAGTATCGGCCGAATACTTATTCGAGGGGAGGCGGGTACAAACAGAGTCACAACAATTACACTCGCAACAACAGTTACAGCCGAGGCAACAAGTCCGCGTCACGGGGAAGGAATTGTCATCCGAAACAAGAGCATCTGCCTCCAAAGAAAAACATTTAAACGTAGGCAAATTTGCCGGTCGGCTATCTCGTTTTAGGCGCAGCTGGCTTGAAGTGACCTCAGACGAAACCATCCTGAGCTGGATCACAGGCTATAGGATACCGTTTACATCGGAGGTATACCAACATACACCGCCTGCCGAGCCTCGGTGGTCGGATCAGGAAAGAGGTTTAATGCGAGATCAAATCGCAGAGTTATTGAAAAAGGGCGCGATACAAGGGTGTAAGCCTGAGTCCGGACAATTCATCTCAAAGATTTTTCTTGTGCCGAAACCAGATGGTTCTCACCGTTTTATACTGAATTTAAAGCAGTTAAACGAGTTCATAGATACGGATCACTTTAAATTAGAAGATGGGAAAACGGCAAGGCAAATGATAACTCGCGGATGTTATATGACATCCATTGACCTAAAGGATGCATATTATGTAATCCCGATTGCAAAATCTGATCGCAAATTTTTACGATTTATCTTTGAACGGAAATTGTACCAATTTACGTGTTTGCCCTTCGGGCTAAACAGAGCTCCATACACATTTACAAAACTGATAAAGCCGGCAGTCTTGCGCCTCAGAGAGCGCGGATTTTTGTTGGTAATATACTTAGATGATTTATTGATACTGGGGGATTCATATGAAGAATGTTCGAGGAACACTCATATAACGAGACAGTTACTCGAGAAGTTAGGTTTTATTATCAATGATAAAAAGAGTCACGCAATCCCCTCGAAGAGACCTAAATTTCTCGGGTTCATCTACGATTCCAAAAGAATGAATATCAGGCTTCCGGAAGAACAAGTTGCCAAGACTGCACAAAAAATCGAAACATTTAGTAAAATGAGCCATTGTACAATCCGAGAATTTGCAGGATCAGTAGGAATATAAGGTTCGAGTTGCTCAGCATTGAAGTATGGCTGGGTCCACATGAAGAACTTTGAGAGCAGAATTCTTGGCTCTTAGGGCAAATCACGGAAATTTCGAGGCACGCATGTTCCTTTCAGACTACTTGCAGGCAGATTTCGAATGGTGGAAAATTCATATTAGCAAAGCAGTGCGTTCGATAACACCGTTTAGAGCAGCCCTCGAAATTTCTTCCGACGCGTCGCGCTCTGGGTGGGGGGCGTGCTGTGAAGGCAACCGTACGCACGGTCACTGGAATCAAGATGAATAAGTTCATCATATTAATTATTTAGAATTATTGGCGGCTTTGTTTGCCCTGAAATGCTTTGCGAAGAATCTAAAAGCCTGCGACATATTATTGAGAATCGATAATACTACCGCCATTGCGTACATTAACAAGATGGGCGGCATTCAATTTCCGGTATTGAGTGGGCTGGCAAAAAAGATTTGGAAATGGTGCGAAAGAAGGAATATTTACATTTGCGCATCCTACATTTCGTCTCGGGATAATTATGAAGCTGACTTCGAATCGAGACAACTTGAGCCAGAAACAGAATATGCCTTATCGAATTCGGCTTTCCGCGAGATTCAAGATAGATGGGGAGAGCCGGAAATAGATTTATTTGCAACAAGAACGAATGCGAAATGTAGGAGATATATTTCTTGGATGAGAGATCCGGGCTCAGTTGCAATTGATGCATTCACGCTAGATTGGAGCCAATGTTATTTTTATGCATTTCCGCCGTTCGCAATAGTTTTACGCGTTTTAAGGAAGCTTAAAGACGATCGTGCTAGAGGTATCGTCATTGTACCGTATTGGCCAGCTCAGGTTTGGTTCCCCGTCTTCACTGCCATGCTGAGTTGCGAACCGATTTATTTTTAGCCAAACGTCAACCTTTTGCGCTCTCTCAATAGGCAACCGCACCCAATTTGGAGGAGGATTACCCTGGTTGCAGGGCTGCTGTCCGGGAAGCGCTGAAAAGGAGAAGCGTGCCGGAGGAAGCGCTTACTATTATGCTTTCCTCGTTGTCGGATTCATCGCTCAAACAATATGACAGCTGTTTAAGGAAGTGGTGGTTATTTTGCCATGGAGAAGTCGTAGAACCGTACAAATGCGATATATTACAAGTAATAAGATTTTTGTCTGCTGAGTTTGATAAGGGCGCTTCTTATGGCACATTGAACAGCTGTCGATCCGCGATTGCGCTGTTGCGCGGGCCGGAAATAGGGGACGACGCTAGAGTACGGAGACTTTTTAAAGGCATCGCGAATCTTAGACCGGCGAAGCCGAAATATGAGTCGACGTGGGACCCGCAACTTGTCTTAAATCACGTTGCGCAATGGTGGCCGAACGAGGGAATTTCCTTAGAAAGACTTACTCTCAAGCTGGTTACATTGTTGGCGTTAGTCACAGCGCAGCGTATGCAGACACTCGCGTCAATCGAAATTCGGAATATAGAAAAATCAACGGGGTTGATCGAAATTAAAATTCCGGCGCGGTTAAAGACTTCGAAGATAAATAAAGCGCAGCCAATGTTGAGCATCCCTTTTTATGCTGAGAATACATGCACCTGCGCAGCATCGGCGTTGGAAACGTACTTGGATAAGACGAAAGAATTACGAGGAAATGAAACTCGACTTTTCGTAGCCCTAAAAAAACCGCACAAGGGGGTATCCACCCAGACCTTGAGCAGATGGATAAAAAAGACCCTTATGGAAAGCGGGGTGGATACAGATGCATTCGATGCTTATAGCACTCGTCATGCGTCCACTTCGTCCGCGAAAAGGAGTGGGGTCAATATAGACGCTATTAGAAAAGCTGCAGGCTGGACAGAACGTTCGGGTACCTTCGCTAGGTTCTACGATCGTCGTATTATAACGAGAAAAGGCATGTTTGCGAAAGCGATTCTAGATAGAAGCATTGTATAACATTACATTTTCTTATGCGTCATACTTACTTACATGGTTGAAAATATTTTATAAATAAATAAGGATATCGGATTTCTGAGTCATTGAATATCTGCCGTAACGAACTTTAAACAACTACACACTGATCTCGAGGAAGAGGCGCAAAATACAATTATAAGATTAAACGAACTTACCTGTAAGTGAAGTTCGATCTGAATTGTATGAAGCGCCTCTTCCGAAGAGATCAGTCCCACCCAACAGGTTCTCCCCTTTTCTAATTACACATATATTAGAAACCCTGATGATTACGGCAGCACTTTGAATGAATGAGTTGCGTACTGGAATATACATGGAACAGGACCGGAACGAAAAAATTGAACTTTAAAGATTGTGGCGACATCGGCGCATAGTAGGGGCACTACACACTGATCTCTTCGGAAGAGGCGCTTCATACAATTAAGATCGAACTTCACTTACAGGTAAGTTCGTTTAATCTTATAATTTGACAAGACAAATCGTCATGTGTAAGTTTTTATGAGTAAATATGGTTCTTGGCTTGCAAACAACTTAACAGTGGATAAACCTATCATCGATTCGTCAGTTTCAGCATCGTCTTCATCGTCAATCGGAGGAGGAAAAAGAAAAGGCCGTCCAAGTCAAGCATTTGCGAAGTCGTCGGAGCGTTCGAAACGAAGAAAAACAGAAGACTTGCGGAAAAGCACCGAGACCGATACACTAGTATATGCCACTCAAATGAAATTACGCAGCCAAGAACAGAACGCAGCAGCAAAAGTTTTTCAGAAAATATCTAATATCCCTCCAAAGACAACAGAATACATTGTAAAGATATTAAAAGACTCTGAGTCTTCACAGCCGCAATCTACTATTGTAGCTTACACTGCAAATGAGGCGGTTTCAATGATTACGAGTAATAAACTCATGAAGCCCCAGTACTTAAGTATTAGAAGCGGCGCAAAAGAAAGAGGAGTTGATTTATATCCTTCGTATCACAGAATAAGGGAAGCAAAGGATTTGTGTTATCCAGGTTCAATGAATATTACAGTCAATGATCAAATGGCGGAAGTGAAGTTGCAAGGCTTATTAAATCACACAACTGAACGATTGATTGAGATATGTGACCCTGTTCTTTCTACTATTTCTGAGTATAGCCGACAAAATCTTGTTTTGATTTGTAAATGGGGATTTGATGGAAGTGCGGTTCAGTCTCAATACAAACAAAGAATTTCAAATGCTATTGAAGATTTCGATAACAACAACCTTTTAGTAACTTCATTGGTTCCTCTACAACTGTTTGCAAAAATTGAAAACTATTTGGAGAAAGTGATCGTTTGGCAAAATCCACGTCCATCGTCAACAAGATATTGCAGACCTATTCGCTTCCAATTCACAAAAGAAACTACTGACATTTCAACGAACGAGCATAAATATGTTCAAGATCAAATTGACAAACTTCGTGCAGCAGAATGTGCATGTCAAGCAGGTTTAGTCACTGTTTCCTATCAAATGGTATTAACTATGATTGGTGGAAAAGTGTGCAATGCAATTACATCGACAGCTTCTGCACAAACTTGTTATGTTTGTGTTGCAAAGCCAAAGCAGATGAATGATTTGGAAAATGTCAGTAATAGAAAAGTAGACGAAACGAGGTTGCAATTTGCTTTGTCACCACTTCGTGCTTGGATTCGATGCTTTGAGTGTTTTCTCCATATTTCTTACAGACTTAATATTCAGAAGTGGCAAGCTCGGAGTGATGCTGATAAATCAAGTGTTGCAGAAAGAAAATTAGCGATTCAATCAAAATTCAAAAAGGAAATGGCTTTGTTAGTTGATATGACAAAATCAGGAAGGAGTGGCACGACGAATGATGGAAATACAGCAAGAAGATTCTTTGAAAATACTTCGAAATCTGCTGAGATAACTGGAATTGACGAGACCTTGCTTAAGCGATTTAAAATTATTCTTCAAACACTCAAGTGTGGATTTGCCATTAATGTTGAAGCCTATGATTCCTATGCGCATGAGACTGCAAAGTTGTACGTAGCCAAATATAATTGGTACAATATGCCTGCTTCGATGCATAAAATTTTATTACATGGAGCAGTCATAATTGCAAACTCAATTTTGCCGATCGGTCAACTTTCGGAAGAGGCTCAGGAATCCAGAAACAAAGATTACAAGCAATTTAGATTGAATCACACACGAAAGTTTTCACGAACAGATACAAACACAGATTTATTACATGCACTTCTTGTTTCATCTGATCCGTTAATTTCGAGTTTGCAGAAACCTCCTAATAAAAAATCGAAATTGATTTCTACTGAAGTTCTTGCACTTTTGAAAGTGCCAGGTATATCTCAAAGTAGCAAAGAATCAGTGGAATCGGAAGGAGAAGATTCCGACGAAAACTAACTTTTGCAAAAAAAGAAACAGTTAACAGAAATAAAAATATAAATAAGAAGCCAAAAAAAATGTGTAAAAAAACAAAAAGTAAAAAAAAGTAAAAAATGCGTTTCGAAGTTCCCCCACCAAACCTTCTCGTTGGTGAAACGCGTGAGTAGATTTTTTTAATCGAAACTAATTGAGTGTGGGCAAATCAAAGTATAAAATATGGTAATAATACCAATTTTCAAATCAAAAGTCGAGATTTTTGATGGTTTGACCTTGAAATGACCTTGAAGGACATATATCCGAGATTTGACACTATTTTTTTCGTACTCAGCGCATCAAAAAACATGGATATACCAATTTTTGTACCACGTTTTTGATTATTGCATTTTTGGCCAGGTTTTCGGGTAATTCGGCCCACTATGCGCTGTCACTATCCTTGATCTGGTTGACGATTTCTCATCGCATTTGAATTTCGTTGAACGATGAAATGACACTGTCGACGTCCGCTAAAAAAAGACGACACGAGACACGTACATTTTTTTCTTAAATTTTGTCGCATAGTTCGTTCAGTAGGAATTGCAGAAGAAGAATACAATCAAACATGGTTGATTTGTATCGCCTTTTTTTTCTTCGTATACTCGACGGTCCCGAACAGGTGAATAATTAAATCTGCGAGTATAATCAAAAACGATGGAACTTTTCATTACAATATTATGACGTATACGGGGGTTGTTTGTTTATGAATAAATTTTGTAACCGTAATTAGGGCTGTTTTTTTTAATGAACTTATATCCACTTTCACTGCTTTTACACTTTCACTGCTTTTCGACTTTCGCGCTTTAACCCTACTTGGAGGTTAAAGCCGACAGAGGCCATACGTTCGAAAAACCCGACTTTTGACGTTTCTAGCGCGCCATTGTTTATAGTAGCTTTGCCCTGAAGTGAGCAAACAGTGCACTTCACGCTGAAACGCTCAGCACTCCCATGTTAACGCTTTCCCCAAAAGGACGTATGTAGTATAGCTTACGATGCGACCGAATAACTTTATTCCTCCAAGAAAACCGACGAGTCTGGAACGACCTAAAGTGTTGAAGAATTTTTGTGGCAAAAAAGTCGCTCGGAAATTCGGCCAAATATTACGAGATCTCAAGTTTGAGTAGGCGGATCGAAAAATGACCCAAACAAAATCGATAGGAAAAAATTACATTTCATTGGTAAAATGTCATTGGATTTTCGATTCGTCTTCGCGTTTCCGCGTAATGTCGATTATAAGTTAAAAAGTCGTCTGCCAAAGCCCATCTTGCTGTATAAAGAGTGCGCGGCGTGTCGTTGTCGTGACAATCGTTTTTTTTTTATTACTTAGCGTCGAGACGCTGCCGCGTCTCTTGATACAAAATAATCATGAGTTATTCGAAAAATCGTAAGAACGAAATTTTTTTATCATTTTTTGAACCGAATTTCTTACATGACATTTTTCTTTTCATCTACAAAACAATGCGAAGAACGTTTAGAGGATACTTATAAGATTCCAGAACCTTGCTTTAATTTTCTGTACGATCATTAGTACACGACTTATGAGTTATCAAAGTCAAACGTGTCGTTTTAGTTTTGACAACCGATACCTTGGAGACAGATCATCGTACAGAGGACAACAAAACTCAAATTGAAGGGGAAGAATCACCCATAAAAAGCTTTCAGATGGTAGTGCCAGAAAAAATGTATTTATGGGCCTGTCGAAAGTCAAGCAAAAAGTTTTACATTTTTTTCCTATGATTTTCTTATAATTTCTTAAAATCTGTCCACTATTCAGAATTTTGAATTCTAGAACTCAAAACTAGAGACTTCAAGCTGTGGTTTGTTTCTTTTTTCATTGTTCTACGACTATTTTTCGCCAAGTTACAGCTTGTTGAAAATAACTAAACATATCGGATTTTTTCTTGATCGTTTAATTTTTGCGCCTAGTGTACATATTTGTTTTGAGAACAATAGATAATAATTATTTTCTCTGCGTTTCCATTATGAGAGGAGAGCACGTATAAAAACTATGTCATTACGAAGCTTAAACAAATATTTAGCCCCACACATGCACCACTGATGCGTGAGGAGTAAGTACGTTCCTATGGAAATCGGTCGATCGAATCTTCGAGGGAAAAGTAGCATTTTTCCTTTCACAGCGGGGTTGTGACGAGCAATTTGAATGTCCATTCCACCTACCAATATCACTGATAAACCCTTTTTCTATGATTGCTAACTTCACATTATAATTTATGATATGTAATAGTTGAGTCTACGCAGCCAGAATGGTGGCAACGTCACTCATAAACTGACAGCCAGTCCTGCTACAATGTCGAATATTTTTCAGCAGCGGTACTACAAAATCAATAAATTTCTCCTTAGTGCAATCGGTCAATGGCCTTACCAAGGTCATGGGAAAAGATTCACTATACTGGTGATTTTCATATTTCTCGCAACGTCACAAATAATACCGCAGGTAATAGAATAAAGATTACTGCCATCAGCCAAATACATGTAAGCTTTCGCTTACATCAACATATGATATCACCAATCGATTGGTTCAACGACAGATCATCGCAGTCGTGGAATTCCGGCGTCATCGGGATATCGTCCTTGAAAGTTTGCCACCATTCGTGATGGGTCTTACTTGTGCCATCAAATTGACAGCCATAGTTGCCAACATGAATAAGGTCTGGTATTCGGAAATAGTTTTGAATTCATGATGAAAATCAACATCCAGGAATGTTTGAGATACAGATGTTGAAAATATGCGAGCACATTGAGATCGACTGGTTATCGCTTGGTCAACAACTCGAAATAGAAATGCTTCAAGAGTGTGCTGAAACTGGTAGACAATTCACGATCGTTTATACAAGTAAAGGAGATCAATAAATATTTTTATCTTTTTGTTGTTTATTTGGATTCGTTGCATGAGCTAAAGTAATGATCTAGGTGCTGTAAGTCAGGTCAACACTTACGGAATTAGGACACAGTTAGATAGATTTCAGCTATGCAGGTCAAACCAATTGAGAACGCACGACCTTAGACATGAACAAATAAGTAAGAAAAAGGAAAGAAATATTAGTAAATACACAACAAGTCATGGCAAACGTCGATATATGCATTTATAAAAGTGTTATTCATTAAATAAATATCTCTAGTCTTGTCTCAGAACCAGCTCGTGCTAGAACAACAACAGGACTAGTGCTGGCAATGAGAGTGATATACGTTACCAGCGATTAAGATGTAAAATAATGGTTCTCTCAGTTGCAATTTACGTTATTACGGGCTGGTTATGGTCTCACCAGCGGCCCTGAAAATTGTACAAACCTCCAAGCTTACAGAAAAAATTAACAAGACAAAATTCCCACACGTTTAACGCATATTTAATTGGCTTTAATATACATTGTACGCCTCGAATATTTAAGAAATGCCGCGCTTTTTCGGCAATCGTGAATATTTAAGGGGCAAAATAAGTCGCCGAAATTTGGGATGATAGGGGGCGTAACGATTTTACATAGAAGTACTGCATTGATTGGTAGTCCTATTTCGATTCGAGCACGTACGCCTTGAAGAGTCCATATATCGATAGATCGAAATGAGGGGGTAAACTACCTCCCAAACGGGAATTTTGTTTTCCTCCGAATAAAAGTAATTTTATTTAATGTGAAAACGTTTTTATGTTTAATCAACTACCAAGGAGTCCTTGACTTTTTTACAACATTGGCGCATGAGAAATCGAGCATCTAATTGTTATTGCCTAACGTACAAAATATTTTTAAATAAAATGGAATTTTTATAAATAAAGACAAATAACAATTGCCTCCTCAGATATGGTTTATCCCGTGATACTGATGTATTGAAAGATATCATTTAAAAAAAGTAGTACCCTTTCGTAATACAGGTCGTGACATATCAGGTAGGTGAATTACATTATAGAACGTGTATAAAAGTTCGGCTTACATTGACATAACTTTTATACAGTTAGAAAACTTTTACATTTAATGATGAATATTTTTTAAAGGTATAACTCAGTCGGTTGGTCTAATATATTTAATATAACTATTTATTAATACTGCCATTATCCACATTTATCACTTGTTAGTAATCAAAAGAAATTACGATCGGCTATTGGGTCACATTGAGATTTTAATATTCGGCTACTAGTATAATTATATTTCTTGATCGCTTGGTTTGCGATGGCTACTGATCGCAAAAATAGTGTGGCTTTTAAAAACAAGAACCTTCCAGTTCCTCACTACTCTTCAACATTATTTTGTCCGTCCTTTTTTTACCAAGATAAATGCATTACTATTTTATAATATCTTCACTGGTCGGAGATTGGAACATTTACCTTATATAAAAGCCAATGGCATCAGGGTCAATCACTAGGGAAGGATACTTTCGAAACCATTAAATTTTCCGTTCCCGGCTTACTGCTATAGTAGTGATGCTGATTTTTACGAAAAATAAACTGCACAAAATAAAAATATGATGTCCTCAAATGAACAGTATACGTAATAGGAAGAATTGTCCAGTCAAAACAGAATGGTAACGAGAAAATCATTCTATAAAAACGGCCCGGCCTCGTAGACAGTCTTCTTGTCTAGTAGGCACTTTATCTTTTTTCAAAACTAAAACTAGTACTAAGCAGAGTATAAGTTACCAGCAATCTAGTTGTAAAATATGATTCTCTTTCAGTAGGGATTTACAGTATTACGGTGCCCTTTATGGCCCAACCGGTTGTTCCGAAAATTCTCGAATTCATCAAGGCTTCAAACAATAGCAAACCAGCACAGTTTCCTTTTCCGGTGGATTATTACAGTATTGACATTGATACATATTACTTCTACTGGCTCCTGCATTCCTTCATCTGTGTCATGGCAAACGTGACTGTGTTCGTCGCCGCGGATACAATGTTTATCGTACAAGTACAACACAATTGTGCAATGTTCGCAGTAGTTGGGTCTGTAATTAAAGATATAATCTTTGAATACAGATAAATCATACGATCGGTAACTTTGAGAATCATATTTCTATCAAAATTTCCATAGTCACCAGATGCAGAGGATGGCGGACGGAATATCTGATGATTGGGAATCATACTCTCGACCAACGATGGACCCAACTTTTCGACATCTGGCTATTTGTATAAGAAAACACACCGAAGTAATTAAGTGAGTTCTCACGTATATGTTTGTGGTTTTGTGACAAATTAATCTTCCTACCCTATTCAACCTATATAATATGTTAGGTGCGTGCATTAATTTGAAGGGATTTTCAAGAGAGGGCGTAACTACTACTATAATACAACGGGTCATATTGTAATAATTTTATGTGAAAGCAGCATCATATGGCATTAGTTTTCGGCATGTGTTGTTTTGCAGAAGTGTTAAATACATAATTTTCATTTGTTTTGAATATAAAGCATTTTGTGCCAACAATTGAGCCGAGCATTGGAGCAAAAATGACCAGATTTCGCAAAAAGACACGACAAAGTTTTGCTTTGTCGTGTCTTTTTGCGGCTGAAAAAAAAAGTAATTTTCCAGCCCGACAATGCTCGGCCTCATGTTGCGAAACCGGTCAAGGAAACATTAGAAGCGCTTAACTGGAATGTCCTATATCATACCCGTCGTATTCTCCAGATATTGCTCTTTCCGATTATCACCGATTTCGATGGATGACTTATGGCTTGCCTGAGCAGCGCTTCCATTCTTATGAGGGTACCAAAAAATGGGTCGATTCGTGGATCGCCTCTAAATATGTGTCGCTCTTTCGACGTGGAATCCACCTATGATCAGGCAGATAGGAAAAAGTAGTGGCTAGCGATAGAAAATATTTCGAATGATCAACGCTTAACCACTTTTTCACGATAAAGCCGTATTTATAAATAAAAAAAAAATCCCATACAATGAATGCACACTCCTAATGTGATTTCTGTATAACACTTTCAAAAGAGGAGCTTCACTTTGATGAATGTTTTATGCAGATTCAGCGAGCTTCTCGAGGCTTGTTACTCGTGGCCTTTTTTCGCAACTGTCGTTCTTAATATGTTAGTGATCAGTCTCGCCGGTTTTCAGGTACCGATTTGGTTCTCATTCTTGATTCCGATCATATTTTTTCTTTCGTTTTTTCGCCGTATAATTAAACATGAACAGTGACATCCATTCGTATTATATTTTAGACTGTGATGATAATGAACGAAATACCGCAAGAGGTATTTACGCAATACGTTACGCAGCCTTCACGATGGCCCAAATGCTACATTTGTTCCTACTATGTTTTTTTCTCTCAAAGGATGATGGACCATAGTCAACAAGTCCGTGAAAATTTGTAGGTTACTAATGACTCTTACAATTAGGGATCATGACAAAGATCCACAATTTAATGAATGTCTTTTAGATACCAATCGGAATGGCACAGGTCGACGCTATATGTTGAAAAACTGCTTAATCTTGTATTAATAAGAAGTCACGTACCCTGTCAGTTGACGGCTGGTAAATTCTTGGTGATGTCATTGGAAAATTTCACGTCAGTAAGTGATAACTTGTTCTCAGTTCAAAACTACGTATATATATATAAGTATATTAACGAAAATTGAATACATATTCCTAACATGTCTGTATTCTGTTTTCTCGAGGTTGTCAAGAATTCCATAATATATTTTACTCTTTTACGGTCCATGCAGTAAGTTCCAAGTTGTATATTATCAATCTGATACTAAAAAACTCTGAAAAAACAGTTGTGTTATAGTTAATCGCCGTTGTTGAGTTAAATAAACATAATGTGCAAATCTCGAGTATCTCTTGAATTTAAATTCAACCACATACACACGTGAGAATGTGTGTGTCATGTGTGCCACGAAGGTGTTGTGTCATAAACTAGGATTTCACCTGATGGGTCAAACTCCATCCGCGATTTAAGGGGTTATATGTACTTGGGTGGGTCAAGAAAATGCAAAAAAATGTTATTGCATTTTGTCAAAGTACATCCTCTTAAAAATGTTCCGTCAACATTTCAACATAAGGATATGCACATTAGAAATCTCAGATACAATATCAATTGATTTGTTTAGACTCATTTGATAGTTTCGCAATACATTTTATAAAAATACTAGCTGACCCGGCAAACGTTGTTCTGCCATATAAATTATTTCTAGTGAATATTTTGGTTGTTAAATAAAAAATAACGAATGTATTGTAAGTGTGTGGGGATGGGATCTATGACAGAAAGAGGAATGCAGCGCTGTAGACGATGACCGCCGATAAAAACAAAAAAACACCAACCATTAATTTTCTCAATTCAATGTATTTCATTAACGCAACGGACATATTCATTGTTTGATCTCTTAAAAGTTAAATGTAAAGTGAAAAAAAGTAATATGTTTTTTATCCTAAAGTAAGAAAATGAAATAAAGAAAATCAATATTAATTTCGAAGAGCAATTGAGTGTATGATATTTTTTGTCAGTCCGTCTTTAGCCAACACAAATAAGCTCGATGGTTTGCCCACGCGAGAACATGCCACGTATAATTGTCCGTGTGAAAAACATGGTGTGCCCAAATCTAAGCCGCAAACAGACATCGTTTGGCCTTGCGACTTATTGATTGTCATTGCGAATGCCAATCTAATAGGAAATTGAACGCGTTTGAATTCAATTGGCACGTCTGTGGGAATCATTGGAATTCGTGGCAGCAAAACATTTTCGGCTCGGAATTTGCCATTCAAAATGGTGGCTTCGATAATGTTTTTCATCAATTTTTTAATGACCAATCGCGTGCCATTGCACAGCCGTGGTGGGTTCAAATTCCGAAGTAAAATAACCGGAGATCCAACTTTTAGTCGTAGAAGATGTGGTGGCATGCCTGGCAAATCCAGTGAGTTCAAAAACTCTGTTGGATAATTTACAGCTTCGTTGGCATCGCAAACTGTATCGATCGATTTGTATGATACCAAGTCGCCTGGCAACGACTGCTGTATCTTGAAGTTGAAATCTTCGACGTCCACATTTTTTGCTGCCAAAATGGCTCTTTCTGCCAGCCACGCATGATTTATGTATTGTGTGCGTACATCGGGAAATATGCAGTCAATGAGAGCATTTTGCGAATCAACCATTTTGCAGAAATTAGTTGGCAATTTTATGCATCCAGTATTTTCATAGACAGTAACTTTACCATCGCCGATATCTAACAATTGGTTCGAGAATGTGTCAGCGGATGGATCTTGTAGCATTTCAATATTACGCCACAGTGGCAATGATTTCAAGCAAGCGTTGATCTCATCAGCGTACGTTGAACGTGGAATGACGGGAAGTGTTTGTCTGAAATCACCTGAAAGGAGTAACAGAGTGCCGCCGAATAGTTTGTCGTTGTTTTTTATGTCTTTGAGTTTCTGTTCAACGCCTCAAGAGAATGTTTGTGTGCCATAGTGCATTCATCCCAGATGATAATTTTGCATTTGTTTCAGCACTGTGGCCATGGATGATTGTTTTTTTATGTTGCACACTGCGTCTGGGTTATTTTGAATATTCAGTGGCAGCTTAAATGCTGAATGAGCTGTGCTGCCTCCATCCAATAAAGTTGCTGCAATGCCAGATGAAGCAACGGCCAATAGACAAAATTGTTGTACTTACTGATGAAAAACGGTATACCGATGATGTATTTGTTCTTTTAGTATTTTACCAACCTTTTTACAATCATAAAACACGTATGTATTTCTTATAAATTAAAATAAAGTAGGAGGGTGAAAATTTGGGGTCATAGGTATTTTTTTATGCCAAATAAAAAAAAAATACAAAAAAATTTTTTTGTCAAAAATATTGAACATTTTGTTTCTGGATAGGGACACCCTAATCACCTAGCGACATGAAATATACTTTACGACCTATTCTCATACCTACCAAATATACATAAAAAATTTCATAAAAATCTGTCGAGCCGTTTCGGAGGAGTGCGACCACAAATACCGTGACACGAGTTTTTTATATATATAGATAAGAAGCCGGATGTATTTATATATATGGTATTGTCACGGGTATCGCGCGTATATGCAGGGAGAGGGAGAAGATTTGTGACTAACCAGGAAAGGTCGCGAGGTTTAACCCTCCGATTTCGATGAAATTTAGCATATTTGTAGAATAGGTAAAAATAGGCGACACGTATTTTTTTATATCTGCGGAACCCGATTATTAAGGGATGAAACGCACCCTCGAAAATAGGGATGTTTTTCCTTAATAACGTGTTAACGGTACGAGATATGAAAAAATGTCTAATTGCAATAACGTTTATTATCTGTGTACGATGCGGATACGTTGTCCCTCGCCAAGAGCGGTCGCTCGCCATCTCTCGGCAACGAAAGAAAATAGAGGAAAAAAAAATAAAAGAACAATTGAATAAAAATTTAGGAAAGTTTATTGAACAAAAGATGCTTGGAAGGAGGGAAATGCCTACTTGTTTTTGGTCAGCTTCAACGCGAGTACTAAAATGAGATACTATTACAGGGGTTTTAGCGTGGACGTTACGTCTGCCGAGAACACAGCTCGGGTTAGACCCGGCAACATTGTCAAGTTCCCAGCCGCTAATTATATATATTCCCTTAATATTTTTTTTTCTTCTTTCCTTCCTTCTCCAAGAAACATACGATGACACAAAAACACGCTATCATGAAAACGGGAAAATTCGAACAGTCTCGTTGTAATCCGAACAGAATCCGATAGCATCGCAGAGTGTCCTTAAGACCAAAAATACTCAAAAGAAACCTTCGGATTACAAGGATGACGAACACGTGAAGCGACACGCAGGAAATGCGTAATGATAAAATTCCTATTCGTAAAGACGTAAATACATAACGACGCGACGATACAGAATTCTAACGACCGTCCAAGAGCGGAAAATATCCAAATCCTTACTCTACAAAAATACACATTCTCCAAAAGAAAATCCTTCATGCCGAAAAGCAGACCCGGTCATAAAACTGCATTGATATTTCCCACGCGCACTCACAGACCCAGGTCAACAAAGCCTATCTTGGAGCAAGCGCGGCGACGCGATCAAGGCCCTTTTCCTCCCCATGTGTTTCCAACGTTCCAGATAACGAGCCGCGGACTACTTTCCAAGACTACGAATATAATAGTCTGCAGCCAATGACAGTTCCCAAAGATATCTACCCCTCCCAACTCGACCAATCACATGCACTAGTACATCTCTTATATCCTTTCCACCAATAAAAAAATAACGCAAGACGAAAATGCACTCTCCCAAATGCTCCTTCTCCCACAAATTCAGCATCCCCAAAAACTCCCACATCATAGAAGAAAAATCTTCAAGTCAGTTGACCAACATCTTTCAACGATTCAAGTCTCCCAATAACGTTCATCGGAACAACTACTATCTCCAGACAGCGAGCGCGAACTTTAACTTCAAAATTGTACTTTATAAAAAACGCGAACTACGAGAATTTTATTAAGTGTCTACGTTGACCGTGTATACCATATTATTTTGCGTAAATCATAATTTAATTCCAACCTCGTCTCGCGGTAAAAGCTCGCATGTGTAAAAATTTGTGTCAACTCGTAAACCCAACATTGTTACCGAGCGTGCGCAACCGAGGGGTCCGACCTACCTGAGCAGGCCCGAACCCGACCGCTATAAGCAGATTACCGTATCCACGGCACATTATCAATGTAAGCGAAAATAACTAAATTGGTTAATTTCAATAAATCCCGAGTTGTTAATTATTTGCGTAGATCAATTCATTTCTTAATCGATTCACTGCGTCATTCCCACCTTTGCATGCACCTGTCCCTTTTACACCCTCATCCCGAGCTATTGCGCTAGGCGTAGGCTAAAAAGAGGGAACCATGATAGATATATGCCCACGTCCCCTCAGGACGTGACATGGAAAATATCGAAGTATGGAAAACGCAAGTGAGCAAAATAACTCTCTTTTGTTGGCAAGGCCTGAGTACCGGACACAAGTACCCACTGAAGCAGCGGGGAAAGTGACCGTTTAGGAAAGGAGCCAGGATTTAAAAAATACGAAGTGGAGATTTCTTTTAAACGATCTTCGCACGGATCCTGAAAAAGCATGCTTGTCCCTCCCGATTAAAGAAATCCCGCAGATTAACCCTCAGGGTCCGGACTATAAAAATGTAACGGTCCGTACGGACATGAGTTACCCTAACCCGGCAACTTTGAGTATATTCATCAATTAAAACGTTTTTTTTTCAACCGATCGGAAATTTTCTCAAATGCGATGGTCTTATCAGATTTGTGATATTTTTTTTATTGAAAAAAGTTTAAAATATAAACCATATTCCAAAAACGTTCATGGAATTTTTTTTTTCAGTAGCTTATATTTTTATGAAAAAAAAGATACCGACATTTTACAGGTGGCTTTGGAAAGTTGAAAAATTGTACTTTAAAACGATATTCTTTGTTTTTTAATTCGCTTCAGAAAATGGATTTTCGTCGAGGTACGGAAGTAGGCGGTTTTTGGTGTAGCAAAAAAAAAGTTATTCAATGAATTCATCATAAATCTCGTAAAAAATAGATTTTATAATACAGAAAATACCTGTTCCCAATAATATTGATGAATATAACATAACTCAATAACATAAATTGCTTAAAAAAAATTTTTTATTGACTGATCGTCAAATTTGCTGTGATTCAAGTCAAATTAGAAAGAGAGATTTGTACATGTGGATATTACAAAATAAACTTAAATTATACAGAAACTAAACAATTCTCAGCTTGTTCGTCCTTGGCGTCATCGGTGTCGCTGACATTGTCGGTCGCACTGTCATCGTCGTTCTCTCGATACAGCTCTTCGAGAGTGCAACGCTCCGAGTTCTCCGAGGGGTCGTCATCTTTACGAAAAAAAACTATAACAATAAATATGAAAATTGTAAATTAGAATACATATATTCAATGTAATACTATCTAAAAACATTGAAAATAGTGTAACAGTACATACCGGTATACTCTAGTGTATAATACCTCCTAAAAAACTTTAACAAGTAAAAAAAACGCCAAGTAATAAAAAATGCCCTCGAAAAAATTATCGGTTGTTTCACTATCTACAAGATTCTAATTAACCTCGAAATATTTGTGATTTTTTTCAAACAATAGTTTTATTTAGATTTTAATTTTTCAACTCAAACGTACAAAAGAAGTGAAATAACTTTTCATGAAAAAGCCAATAGCCCAGTCGAATTAGGATTTGACACGGAAAAAATTCCGAGTAGCAATTTTCCTTCGGAAATCGTTGGGGGGGGGGGTCACTGGCAGTCTACATTTCGGTTTTCGGGATTCGCACCCTGTTGCGTCATCCGCCATCTTAAATTTGAAGGTGAATTTTTGGTTATTGAATAACTCGTTTATTTTCAATTTTACACGAAAAATGGTTATTACCGAAGTTGTTTGGAATTAAATTTCCTACAATTTTGGTCCTTATCAATTTTTCCCTAGGATCGATATTTTTCGATTTAGACCCGAAAAGAGGGGTGAATTGTTGTTTATTGAATAACTCGTTTATTTTCAATTTTACACGAAAAATGGTTATCACCGAAGTTGTTTGGAATTAAATTTCCTACAATTTTGGCCCTTATCAATTTTTCCCTAAGATCGATATTTTTCGATTTAGACCCGAAAAGAGGAGGTGAATTTTTGTTTATTGCATTATCACGTTTATTTTCAATTTTACACGAAAAATGCTTATTACTAAAGTTGGTTGGAATTGAATTTCATATAATTTTGGTTCTTATCAATTTTTCCCTAGGATCGATATTTTTTTATTTAGACCCGAAAAGAGGGGGTGAATTTTTGTTTATTGCATTATCACGTTTATTTGCAATTTTACATGAAAAATGGTTATTACCGAAGTTGTTTGGAATTAAATTTCCTATAATTGTAATCCTTATCAATTTTTCCCTAGGATCGATATTTTTCGATTTAGACCCGAAAACAGGGGGTGAATTTTTGTTTATTGCATTATCACGTTTATTTTCAATTTTACACGAAAAATGGTTATTACCGAAATTGTTTAGATTTAAATTTCCTACAATTTTGGCCCTTATCAATTTTTCCCTAGGATCGATATTTTTCTATTTAGACCCGAAAAGAGGTCGGGGTGGACCTAAATATTCTATTATCTCGTTTATTATTGATTTTTTCGTATAAATGATGATAAACTAACTTGTTGAAAATTGAATTTGCTACAACTTTGATGCCGACCTTTTTTTTGTAAGGCTCATATTTTTGGGACGCACGTTTGCGGTAAAGGGAAAGAGGGGTGTTTCTCGAACCATTTCTCGAACTGTATCAAGAGACGCGGCAGCGTCTCGACGCCAAGTAATAAAAAAAAACGACTGTCACGACACGACACGCCGCGCACTGTTTATACGCCAAGATGGGCTTTAGCAGACGACTTTTTAACTTATAATCGACATTACGCGAAAACGCGGAGACGAATCGAAAATCTAATGACATTTTACCAATCAAATGTTATTTTCTCCTATCGATTTTGTTTGGGTCATTTTTCGATCCGCCTACTCAAACTTGAGATCTCGTAATATTAGCCGAATTTCCGAGCGACTTTTTTACCACAAAAATTCTTCAACACTTTAGAACTTGGAGGGATAAAGTTATTCGGTCGCATCGTAAGCTATACTATATACGTCCTTTTGGGGAAAGCGTTAACATGATGGGAACGCTTAGGTTTCAGCGTGAAGTGCACTGTTTGCTCACTTCAGAGAGGTGCTACTATAAACAAACAATGGCGCGCTAGAAACGTCAAAAGTCGGGTTCTTTGAATGTATAGCCTCTGTCGGCTTTAAGAGGGAACGGTACCCGCAGCAAGACTTCGACGCAGCCCCGGCTCCAGTCGGTAGGGCAGAACTCGTACGAACCCCTGCTACCTACCGGGAGATTGTAAATGCCTTCCTGCGTCTCGCAACGCGTATGTGCGTGTATGTTGGTGTGCTGTCGTAGCGCACCGACATACATCCTTCGTAGCGCGTTCACACCGCGTGAGCGCATATACACCGCGTGAGCGTATATACATGCACAGACATACATAAACACAGTCAGCGTCGAGAAAGAACTTTATTTTCTTTTCTCAACGCCGACTTCGCAAGAAATCCAAAAACACGAATTTCGCAGAAAGAGTCCTTGCTGAGGGTAGCGATTGACTCAGTAAACATTTACGGTATAAATAATACAAACATAATTGTTTAAACAATTATGAATGCAATTATTCTCGACCACGATTGTGATCGGTAGATACGGTACCTTCAGTACCTCTCAGCAAATAGATTGCTGTTTGCGAGCCGCAAAACGGTACGCTAAAAATAATGCAAAAATAATTGTTTAAAAAATTATTTTTGCATTTTTCCTCGATCACGATTGTGATCGGGAGATACGGTACTTTCAAACCTCTTAACAATTATGATTGCTGCTTGCGCTGTGTAAAATCCAACGTTAAAAATATTGCAGCCATAATTGTTTAAACAATTATGAATGCGTTTATCTCGACCACGATTGTGGTCGGTAGATACGGTACTTTCAGTACCTCTCGGCAAAGAAATTGCTGCTTGCGAGCCGCAAAACATAACAATAAAAATAATGCAAACATAATTGTTTAAACAATTATGGATGCGTTTATCTCGACCACGGTTGTGATCGGTAGATATGGTACTTTCAGTACCTCTCGGCAAATAAATTGCTGCTTGCGAGCCGAAAAACCTAACAATAAAAATAATGCAATCATAATTGTTTAAACAATTATGAATGCGATTATCCCGACCACGATCGTGATCGGTAGATACGGTACTTTCAGTACCTCTCGGCAAATAAATTGCTGCTTGCGAGCCGCAAAACATAACAATAAAAATAATGCAATCATAATTGTTTAAACAATTATGAATGCGTTTATCTCGACCACGATTGTGATCGGTAGATACGGTACTTACTTCCAGTACCTCTCAGCAAATAGATTACTGATTGCGAGCCGCAAAACCTAACAATAAAATAATGCAAACATAATTGTTTAAACAATTATGAATGCGTTTATCTCGACCATGATTGTAATCGGTAGGTACGGTACTTTCAGTACCTCTCAACAAATAAATTGCTGATCGCGAGCCGCAAAACATAACACTAAAAATAATGCAATCGTAATTGTTTAAACAATTATGAATGCGTTTATCTCGACCACGATTGTGATTGGTAGATACGGTACTTACTTCCAGTACCTCTTAGCAAATAGATTGCTGATTGCGAGCCGCGAAACCTAACAATAAAATAATGCAAACATAATTGTTTAAACAATTATGAATGCGTTTATCTCGACCATGATTGTAATCGGTAGATACGGTACTTTCAGTACCTCTCAGCAAATAAATTGCTGATTGCGAGCCGCAAAACCTAACAATAAAAATAATGCAATCATAATAACAATTATGAATGCGTTTATCTCGACCAGGATTGTGATCGGTAGATACGGTACTTTCAGTACCTCTCGGCAAATAAATTGCTGCTTGCGGACCACAAAACCTAACAATAAAAATAATGCAAACATAATTGTTTAAAAAATTATGAATGCCTTCATTCTCGATCACGATTGTGATCGGTAGATACGGTAATTTGAGCATATATGATTGCCTCTCAGTATATATGATTGCTGTTTGCACGCTGCAAAGCATAACGGTAAAAAATAATTCAAAAATAATTGTTTCAACAATTATCAATTTGTTTTTTCTCGACCACGTTTGTGATCGGTAGATACAGTACTTCCTATACCTCTCAGTAAATATGATTGCTCTTTACGCGTTGCAAAACTCAATGGTAAAAATAATGCGACAATAATTGTGTAAACAATTAAAACATTTCTTCTCGACCACGATTGTAATCGGTCGGTGCGGTACTTTCTGTACCTCTCAGCAAATATGATTACTGCTTGCGCGCTGCAAAACATAACGGCAAAAACAATGCGTAAAAAATTATTTAAACCATTCAAGAATTTATTCTCGACCACGATTGTGATCGGTAAGCGCGGTACTTTCTGTACCCCTCAGCAAATATGATTGTTGCGTACGCGCTGCAAAAATCAACGGTAAAAGTAATGCAAAAATATTTGTTTAAACAAGTATTTTTGCTTTTTTTCTCGACCACGATTATGATCGGTAGGTGGCGTACTTTCTATAGTATACAACTTGATGACGTTGAAGTTTGTATTGAAAGATGCATCGAAAACTTTTTCATTTTAATAGCCCAATTTTTTTTTATTTTCATACTGAACAAATCGTTACGACATTTTCACACAGTCTTAGACAAGTTAAATTTTCACAAAGATTACTCTCTATAATAATAAAAATAAAGAAATGGAAAAAATATGTTGGGGTGGTTTGAAAAGTAAAGTTTATAAAGTTACTTTTCAGGGCTTACGGTTGATGAAAATTGTAAAACACATGAATATTTATTTCCCCTTATTTATAATTAATTCAAAACAATACATTATTTAATTTTACGATATTACTGGATGGACCGTCGGACAAAAAGTTAGTCCAAAATGGGCGAATCGTAAATTTTACAAGTCTAGATCATATCGCACAAGTTTAGCTTTAGAAGCAGCTAATTTAATAATAAATTAACACTGAGAAATGTTAATTTTCCACTTTCAATACCAACTGAAGTCAAATTCGACGATATTGGCGTGTGCTCGACTGAGGTTTTGTCAGTGACTGTACATCTGTTTCAACTGGACAACAAAAACATTTCTCAATTTTTAAATTCAATTAATACGTTAAAATAATCTTATTATTATCAATAATTGCCCAAAAACTCAAAATATGAATATTCCAATGATTGCTATTAATTCATTGTTTATAAAGGCGATATTCTTTATTACTTTTATTAATTTCTCGACAATTACTCAGTCGATTTATTTGAAACTTAGCATAATTAATTGCTTGATCCTAAATCTTGATGATATAATATTTTCATGATGAAAATAAAGGAAACTTTTTATTTCACATCATTTCTATCGCGGCTTCAGCATGGTAATACAATCTACTTTTTTTTTTTTGATTCAACAAATTTCATGAGAAGACAGCCGTTCGTCTATCAATTTAACATTGTCTGGTCAAATTTCGTGAAATTCTGAAGAGCCGTTTAGGAAATTCGTGGGTATCTCCTATCCCGATCTGCCATACTGATGGAGCCGGGGTACTGTGCTGCCAGATCTGAATATTTATTTTTCCTTATTTATAATTTATTCAAAACAATACATTATTTAATTTTACGGTATTACTGGATGGACCGTCAGACAATAAATTAGTCCAAAATGGGCGAATCGTAAATTTACAAGTCTAGATCATATCGTACAAGTTTAGCGTTACAAGCGGCTAATTTAATAATAGATTAACACTGAGAAATGTTAATTTTCCACTTTCAATACCAACTGAAGTCAAATTCGACGATATTGGCGTGTGCTTGACTGAGGTTTTGTCAGTGACTGTACATCTGTTTCAACTGGACAAAAAAAACATTTCTCAATTTGTAAATTCAATTAATAAGTTAAGATAATCTTATTATTATCAATAATCGCCCAAAAACTCGTTAAGTTTATAACTACGGTAAGTTTATAACTATAAAAAATGAAGTATTTCCGTTTCAAAAAGATATGAAATCCCCCTAAAAAACTTTAACAAGTAAAAAAAACGCCAAGTAATAAAAAATGCCCTCGAAAAAATTATCGGTTGTTTCACTATCTACAAGATTCTAATTAACCTCGAAATATTTGTGATTTTTTTCAAACAATAGTTTTATTTAGATTCTAATTTTTCAACTCAAACGTACAAAAGAAGTGAAATAACTTTTTATGAAAAAGCCAAGCAAATTTACCAGAAACGTACAAAAAATTACCAAACTCTAGTAATACCATTTTTCTCAATATTTTGTTTTCAAAAACCATTTTACTCTTATAATAAAAGTACGAATCACGATTATATAAAAGTACAACGTATGCATCACACAAGTACTGTATGTACGTATCACTAGAAAAGCTGGGCAACGACTTGGCGTGCATGGTTAAGAAAAAAAGCTCGGCGAAGGATGACGTTTTCTCAACAACCTGACCATTAGTTTAAGAAAAACATAAATTGACGCAATTTATTATGTAACTGCAAAACAAGTTTCTGATTCCGCAAAGTATAACTTAAAAAATCAGTGATGTACCCCTAGACCCCACCGCTCTTGAAATCTCACTTTATTTGCATACCTTGAAAAGTTGTGTGGAAGTATTCACTTTCTACTCTATTGCAGAACCACCATACATCTCATGAAATCTATTGCGTCGTATAAATTTTGGTGTAATGAACATAGTTTTGGCAGGCTGAAGGTTTGAACTACGGTCCGCACCACTTGCTGGTGGAAAAGGAATATCGATATTACTCTCGACACCTATCGCTCCATTTCCGATAATCTGTCTCAGTACAGTGGAACATCTCATTTCTAATAATCCTGTATGCCTGATGTGATGTTACAATTTGAAATAATCTATGTAGATAAATTGTTGCAAAAGTTACTTTTGCAAGCGGTAGGGACGTTTCTGTAAGAAAATCGTGTATCTTCCCGAGCTTTTTTTCTTAACCATGCACGCCAAGTCGTTGCCCAGCTTTTCTAGTGATACATACATACAGTACTTGTGTGATGCATACGTTGTACTTTTATATAATCGTGATTCGTACTTTTATTATAAGAGTAAAATGGTTTTTGAAAACAAAATATTGAGAAAAATGGTATTACTAGAGTTTGGTAATTTTTTGTACGTTTCTGGTAAATTTGCTTGGCTTTTTCAGAAAAAGTTATTTCACTTCTTTTGTACGTTTGAGTTGAAAAATTAGAATCTAAATAAAACTATTGTTTGAAAAAAATCACAAATATTTCGAGGTTAATTAGAATCTTGTAGATAGTGAAACAACCGATAATTTTTTCGAGGGCATTTTTTATTACTTGGCGTTTTTTTTTACTTGTTCAAGTTTTTTAGGGGGATAACCTTTACAATGAAATAAATGAAATTTTTTATTTTTTCAGTACACTTTTCCAAACTTAGCATCGATATTTAAAAATATCGATCCTAGGGAAAAATTGATGAGGGCCAAAATTGTAGGAAATTTAATTCCAAACAACTTCGGTAATAACCACTTTTTGTGTAAAATTGAAAATAAACGTGATAATGCAATAAACAAAAATTCACCCCCTCTTTTCGGGTCTAAATCGAAAAATATCGATCCTAGGGAAAAATTGATAAGGACCAAAATTGTAGGAAATTTAATTCCAAATAACTTCGGTAATAACCATTTTTGTGTAAAAATGGAAAATAAACGAGTTATTCAATAAACAAAAATTCACCCCTCTTTTCGGGTCTAAATCGAAAAATATCGATCCTAGGGAAAAATTGATAAGGACCAAAATTGTAGGAAATTTAATTCCAAACAACTTCGGTAATAACCATTTTTCGTGTAAAATTGAAAATAAACGAGTTATTCAATAAACAAAAATTCACTCTCAAATTGAAGATGGCGGATGACGCAACAGGGTGCGAATCGCGAAAACCGAAATGTAGACTGCCAGTGACCACCCCCAACGATTTCCGAAGGAAAATTGCTACTCGGAATTTTTTCCGTGTTAGCCCCTTTTTTGATCTAAGTCGACTGGGCTACAAGCAAATTTACTAGAAACGTACAGAAAATTACCAAACTCTAATAATACCATTTTTCTCAATATTTTGTTTTCAAAAACCATTTTACTATTATAATAAAAGTACGAATCACGATTATATAAAAGTACAACGTATGCATCACACAAGTACTGTATGTATGTATCACTAGAAAAGCTGGGCAACGACTTGGCGTGCATGGTTAAGAAAAAAAGCTCGGCGAAGGATGACGTTTTCTCAACAACCTGACCATTAGGTTAAGAAAAACATAAATTGACGCAATTTATTATGTAACTGCAAACCAAGTTTCTGATTCCGCAAAGTATAAATTAAAAAATCAGTGATATACTCCTAGACCACACGGCTCTTGAAATCTCACTTTATGTGCATAATTTGAAAAGTTGTATGGAAGTATTCACTTTCTACTCTATTGCAGAACCACCATACATCTCATGAAATCTATTACGTCGTATAAATTTTGGTGTAATTGACAAAGTTTTGGCAGGCTGAAGATTTGAATTACGGTCCGCACCACTTGCTGGTGGAAAAGGAATATCGATATTACTCTCGACACCTATCGCTCCATTTCCGATAATCTGTCTCAGTACGGTCGAACATCTCATTTCTAATAATCCTGTATGCTTGATGCGGTGTTACTATTTGAAATAATCTGTGTAGATAAATTGTTGCAAAAGTTACTTTTGCGAGCGGTAGGGACGTTTCTGTAAGAAAATCGTGTATCTTCCCGAGCTTTCTTTCTTAACCATGCATGCCAAGTCGTTGTCCAGCTTTTCTAATGATACATACATACAGTACTTGTGTGATGCATACGTTGTACTTTTATATAATCGTGATTCGTACTTTTATTATAATAGTAAAATGGTTTTTGAAAACAAAATATCCAGAAAAATGGTATTACTAGAGTTTGGTAATTTTCTGTACGTTTCTAGTAAATTTGCTTGGCTTTTTCATAAAAAGTTATTTCACTTCTTTTGTACGTTTGAGTTGAAAAATTAAAATCTAAATAAAACTATTGTTTGAAAAAAATCACAAATATTTCGAGGTTAATTAGAATCATGTAGATAGGGAAACAACCGATAATTTTTTCGAGGGCATTTTGTATTACGTGGCATTTTTTTTTACTTGTTAAAGTTTTTTAGGAGGATTTCATATCTTTTTGAAATGGAAATACTTAATTTTCTATAGTTATAAACTTTACGTGGTTGCAGCGTCATTTGCTCACTCTAGTTAGTGTGGTATATATTTTTATTTGCATATCCAAACGTTAAATTTATTAGGATGGTGGATTATTTCGCCGACGCTACTTAAGACGGAACGGTACCCCGGCTGTGCTGCCAGAACCCCGGCTCCATCAGTATGGCAGATCGGGATAGGAGATACCCACGAATTTCCTAAACGGCTCTTCAGAATTTCACGAAATTTGACCAGACAATGTTAAATTGATAGACGAACGGCTGTCTTCTCATGAAATTTGTTGAATCAAAAAAAAAAAGTAGATTGTATTACCATGCTGAAGCCGCGATAGAAATGATGTGAAATAAAAAGTTTCCTTTATTTTCATCATGAAAATATTATATCATCAAGATTTAGGATCAAGCAATTAATTATGCTAAGTTTCAAATAAATCGACTGAGTAATTGTCGAGAAATTAATAAAAGTAATAAAGAATATCGCCTTTATAAACAATTAATTAGTAGCAATCATTGGAATATTCATATTTTGAGTTTTTGGGCAATTATTGATAATAATAAGATTATTTTAACGTATTAATTGAATTTAAAAATTGAGAAATGTTTTTGTTGTCCAGTTGACACAGATGTACAGTCACTGACAAAACCTCAGTCGAGCACACGCCAATATCGTCAAATTTGACTTCAGTTGGTATTGAAAGTGGAAAATTAACATTTCTCAGTGTTAATTTATTATTAAATTAGCTGCTTCTAAAGCTAAACTTGTGCGATATGATCTAGACTTGTAAAATTTACGATTCGCCCATTTTGGACTAACTTTTTGTCCGACGGTCCATCCAGTAATATCGTAAAATTAAATAATGTATTGTTTTGCATTAATTATAAATAAGGGGAAATAAATATTCATGTGTTTTACAATTTTCATCAACAGTAAGCCCTGAAAAGTAACTTTATAAACTTTATTTTTCAAACCACCCCAACATATTTTTTCTATTTCTTTATTATTATTATTATAGAGAGTAATCTTTGTGCAAATTTAACTTATCTAAGACTGTGTGAAAATGTTGTAACGATCTGTTCAGCATGAAAATAAAAAAAATTTGGGCTATTAAAATGAATAAGTTTTTGATGCATCTTACAATACAAACTTCAACGTCATCAAGTTGTATACTATAGAAAGTACCGCACCTACCGATCACAATCGTGGTCGAGAAAAAAGCAAAAATACTTGTTTAAACAATTATTTTTGCATTACTTTTACCGTTGATGTTTGCAGCGCATACGCAACAATCATATTTGCTGAGGGGTACAGAACGTACCGCGCTTACCGATCACAATCGTGATCGAAAATAAATTCTTTAATGGTTTAAACAATTTTTACGCATTGTTTTTGCCGTTATGTTTTGCAGCGCGCAAGCAGTAATCATATTTGCTGAGAGGTACAGAAATTACCGCACCGACCGATCACAATCGTGGTCCTGAAGAAATGCTTTAATTGTTTACACAATTATTGTCGCATTATTTTTTACCATTGAGTTTTGCAACGCGTAAATAGCAATCATATTTACTGAGAGGTATAGGAAGTACTGTATCTACCGACCACAAACGTGGTCGAGAAAAAACAAATTGATAATTGTTGAAACAATTATTTTTGAATTATTTTTTACCGTTATGCTTTGCAGCGTGCAAACAGCAATCATATATACTGAGAGGCAATCATATATGCTCAAATTAGCGTATCTACCGATCACAATCGTGCCCGAGAATGAACGCATTCATAATTGTTTAAACAATTATGTTTGCATTAGTTTTATTGTTAGGTTTTGCGGCTCGCAAGCAGCAATTTATTTGCCGAGATGTACTGAAAGTACCGTATCTACCTATCACAATCGTGTTCGAGATAAACGCATTCATTATTGTTTAAACAATTATGATTGCATTATTTTTATTGTTATGTTTTGCGGTTCGCAAGCTGCAATTTATTTGCCGAGATGTACTGAAAGTACCGTATCTACCTATCACAATCGTGTTCGAGATAAACTGTTACATCCTAGCCAATATGCAGGATGTCTCTTCCCTCGGTTATTCTCAGTATCCTCATTTGCCATCACAAATGTATTATATATATTAAGAAATCTAACATATAACAGCGTAAACGCGTGCGATACCCTCTGTCCAAAGATCTTCGTCCGGTTGAGTCTTAACGAAAAACGAGATCGAGCGTACACGTAAATAATAAGTCAAGTATCCGTTCTAGTTTCCAATAAGAACATGGTCCCGAGCGCGTATTCCACGAAGAGTCACATTACAAAACCACACAGAACCCTGAGCAACGTCCAACTTCATCACCTCATCAAGCTTTCATCAAGAACATGGTTCTGAGCGGATATTCCACGAAGGGCCGTATCGCGTAGAACCAAATAATGAATCGATTATATACATCTTAGGCCAGAGCGTCGACCCAATAACAGAGCGAAGTGCGATAAAAATCCAGCGCACACCCATGTCATACGAACCTAGCGGACGCCGCGCAATCGCGAACGCCGCAGCATCGAATTTTGGCTACGCACATCATGAGCTCATGATCAACAAAGGGAATAAAGAGCGCAATTCCCCTTCCATCAGTACCATAGCTTCTAAGAAAGGAAATCAAAGATTGAATCACTCCCTACTCCCACTCTGTTAAAAATTATAAGCGAAACAAGAAGGGCCAGTACGCCAAAAGCCCAAATCAGTCTTCTATCGTTTCTCATCCGACCAAGTCTTCTATCGTTTTCTGCCCGACGAAGTCTTCTATCGATCCCGATCCGATCAAGTATCCAATCGACTTCTATCCGAGTTGGTCTTTTTCCGAATAAATCTCTGTCGAAAAGGTTAACATCACTATCCGATATAGAAAGATCTTTTCTATCGACTATAACCTTGTGTCGCGATCCGTACCTCTACTCCGCGTCTAATAATTTAACTCTATATCTCGATCGTTTATTTCCATCTCTATTTAACTTCAAAAGTATCGTAAATCTTTTCCGCGTTCTTCACCCTCGTGAAGTGACCCGCTGACCCATCTGCGACGATTGTAAACACAGCGTGTGTGTGGCCCGTCGACCACCATTGTACCAGCGAGCGCACTAGCCTAAGAGCGAAGGCCCTTGAATTCCGAGCTGCAATAAACATCCGTGCGACCGAGCGAGCGACCAACACTCAACGAATGTAAGCCATCCACATGTTTTTCTTGTATTACACTTTGTAACCATGATCATCTAAACCCAATTAGTATCTTTTAATAAATAATGTCGTGTCAATAGAATAGAGGTCTGTCGAATTATTCCTCAACACCTACTCATTCGCGAAACTCTCCTAATCTCGCTTATCTCATACACATCCCCTTTTTACCCTCATCCCGTGCTATTGCGCTAGGCGTAGGCAACAAAGAGGGAAACAAAAATATTGTGCTCTCATCCCTTCCGGATGTGACAAAA